>OU343160.1:112059750-112137250 GCA_910595825.1 Philhelius pedissequus
CAGACTGACAGACTGACAGACTGACAGACTGACAGACTGACAGACTGACAGACTGACAGACTGACAGACTGACAGACTGACAGACTGACAGACTGACAGACTGACAGACTGACAGACTGACAGACTGACAGACTGACAGACTGACAGACTGACAGACTGACAAACTGACAGACTGACCATCTGTTTGGTTACCATCTGTTTATTTAAAACAATGAACATTTTAATTAAATAAAAAAAATTTTATCTTATTCCACACCACCAAGCGAGCAGTAAGCCCAGGCGCGATTTTTTTAAGGGTATCTCCGAAAACCCTTGAAGTTTGTATAATATTATTATTTACTATTTATTTAACTCAATTGTACTTCAATATTCAACAAACGCAATATCAATTAGTTATGTACTGTTGATAAAACAAAATTTCACTTTATAAACCTTTTGTAATGAAAATCCACGTAATTTGCTTTGAATGTTTCGAAACTTTGAACAAACAAATTTTTCTGCAAAAACACCAAAAGCGAAAAAACTTAACTGCATTTTACGGGCTATTTAGAAATACAACAAAATAAAAAGGAGAAAATCAAACCGATAACATTTCTTCTCCTCGCCTTACTGAATTGTGTTCTCAAATGCTTAAAAACAGAAAGCTCTTTGGTAAAAAAAAAACATGGACAAAGCTTTTTTTGTATTGATGTCAATGGGTAGTGGTAACTCTGTTGGAATGTATATTTTTGTCAACTTACACAACGAAAGTAGAAACGGGTTGATGATCAGTAAGTATACTTTGGTCATGCAATGACGACGCACAGTGGGACTCACTGTATGGGAGAGATAACCAAACCTCAATTTTCAAATTATAACCGTTATTATTTTCTCTTTATTATTATGTCAAGTCTCAGGCTTTTTCTTATGATTTGTTTATGCTCATAATGCTAAAGTGTTGCGTAGGTTAAAGATATAAAGTTGTGAAACCAAGAGTGTCAAGGGCATTATCCGAATTTCATAATTTTTGTATCAATTTATTTAATGGTTTTTACTTTTTTTAAAAAATTGATCAAACATAATCAGCTTTCGACCAAGGTAAGCTTAATTGAAAAAAAAAATATTTTTTAGGGAAAGCTTGCAAAATTTTGGGAAATACTATGAGTTAAGGTAGGTTTTGTGTTTCGATCAATATAAACGGTTTATTTTTCTGTAAGAGCAGATTACTTTTAAAAATTATTAGTCTGTTCAATACAGTAGAGTATCTTTAATGTGAAACTGAAGTCAAAAGTAAAAGCGAGTTGCCCCTTTTTTTTAATAATTTTTTTTCTTACCTTGTAATAGTATTTTTCTTACACAGTACTACCCTATGTTTCCATTTTCTTTTAGGAACTGAACCAAAAATAATAATTATTTTTTGACATATTTAATAATAGTGTTAAAAAGGTTTTTGATGACAAATTTGACGAAATTATTGAATATGTAGCTGTCAAAACAAATTGTCCCGTTGAAGAAAAATCAAACTTGTCCAATAAGCTTCGAAATTTTAAAAGTCAATTAAAAGCAAAATGGGCAATGAGTTGAAGATATGCAACTAAATTTAAAAAGAATGAAATGATTTGGTTAAGTGGTTGTTATGTGAAAGTTTCCGAACCTGAAGCTGAAGTACCTTTACAATCACTATCAGACCATACAGCTACTCGTTTGTTACAAAGTCAAAGTCCTGTAATCAAGTCAGAAAGTTTTGAAAATTTTGAAAAAATAATTCTGTTTCCCAAATGGGGATTTGATGGCAGCTCGAGCCACGCACAATTCAAACAGAAATTTTTATCTGATGCGTCTGATGACAAATATATATTTTTGACTTGCCTTGTCCCACTACATTTAAGTAGCGAAAAAACGGTAAGTCTTCAGTTTTATGGCGAAATCCTAAGCATTATTCGCCCAGATTCTGTAGACCAATAAGCCTTATGTATAAAAAAGAAACAACAGAACTTGCTATTTCAAAAAAAGAGAATATTGACCGTCAAATTGAACTGCTTACTCCTACAAAAGTTTTAATAGATGGCAACACTATTTTCGTTACTCACCAACTAATGTTCACAATGGTAGATGGTAAAATTTGTAACTCACTTTCTGACACTAAATCTTCATTAAAATGCAATTTATGTAATGCCACTTCAAAAGACTTTAACGATCTTAAAAACGTTTGCCAAAGGCCCATACATACCCAATATGTGTCGTTTGGAATCTCCGTTCTACATGCGTGGATACGATTATTCGAATTATTGCTGCACTTGAGTTATAAGCTACCAACACTTACCTGGCGCTTGTCGAGTGAAAATAAACTTTTGGTAGAACAAACGAAAAAAACTATCCAAATGCAATTTAAAACAGAACTTGGACCTATCGTTGACAAGCCTAAACCGGGTTTTGGCAATTCAAATGATGGTAATGTAGCTCGAAAATTCTTTCAAAACTACAATACTTCTGCAAACATTACCAAAATTGATACAGAACTAATTCGAAGAATTTACATTATTTTGCAAGCAATTTCCAGTGGGATTCAAATAAATCCAGACAAATTTCAAAAATATTGTTTGGAAACGGCTTCCTTGTATGTTGGATTATATCCTTGGATGCCTATGACTCCTACCCTCCATAAAATTTTAATACACGGCTCTATTATAGTACGTGAGGCTTTATTACCGATCGGAATGTTAAGTGAAGAGGCTCAAGAGTCAAGAAATAAAGATTTCAAATATTACAGAGAATTTTTTGCCAGGAAAACTTCCAGAGTTGACAATATCACCGATATTATGAACAGGTTATTTATTTCATCTGATCCTTTGTTAAGTCTTTCGCGTAAATTACCAGTGTTCGATAAAAAGATGTTTGATATTGATGTTGTTAACGTGTTAGAAGAAGATATTTAAATTGAAAAAATATACAAAATTAAAAAAAAAATAAAACTAAAAACAGAATAAGAACTAAAAAAAATTAAATTTACAAAATATTATTATAAAAAAAACAATACACGCATTTTCAACTTCATTTATAAACAAAACCTTATTAACTAAGTTTTGCGCATAGCTTTCCTTATCTTTGCCCCAGTGTGCGACGGTCATAGTGGGGTGTACGATATTTTGCAGGAAATTACCGCAGCAAATTGTGTAAGTTGATGAGTGGAAAGAATCTTTTTCAGTGGTAGTTTTTTTTCAATTCAGTTCGGCGACAGTATACACATGCACCACTGGATTGAGAAAAGCTCGCCCATACGCCCTGTACAGCCTATTTTTGTTGGACAGAGTTATTTATTTAGCTTTATTCAAGCAATTACATAGCTTTAATCTAAACTTAAAACTAAATTTATTGTGCTTTTTTTAATTTCTTTTTTTTTTTAGGTTTGGGCCTCTCTGTTTTTGAAGAAAAAACTTAAAACTAAATCTTTAAGTAATAAGAGAGGAAGAAGAAAGTGGGTCTTAGGATGAGCTGTAGAGAGAGCTTTTAATTGAGGAAGTACTAATATGGAAGTCACAGATATCTTTTGCGTTATTAGCTAAGCGCAACATTCTTGAAGTAGGTTCCAAGAGGCCATAATTTGGGCGGTCGGGGATGGGACAGGCAGAAGAAAGGAGAAAATCTAACGTGTTGTGGATTAGTGTAAATGGGAATTGTTTCCAAAGGAAAGGTTGAGTCTATGGTCCCTGCTGAACGCTGCTGCAGAAACAGAATATCAACGACTTCGCGCCGTTTATGTAGGGTTTGCAAATTGATTCATTTTAAACGATCTTTATAAGCGGGTAAGATTAGATTATCAGACCAGGGGACACCGCGGAAAGCAAATCGAAGAAATCCACGTTGTATAGCTTCGATTCTTTGGGAATGCAGGTTCTGAAAGAGAGACCAGACTTGACTAGCTTATTCAATCCAATAAGGATTTAGTGACGTAGGGGTTCGAGAATTCCTTAAACCAACGTTTAATGAAGAAGAGTTGGCTTTGTTAATAACATTATCAAAATGGGCTCAAACATTTAACTGGCTATCGCAAATAACTCCAAGTTGACGAATAGAGAGAACAATTTGAATAGCCACTTCGTGAAAACATTATGTTCAAGAAGGAAACTGTAATCTTTTACGTGAGAAAGTAATGGATTGACATTGAGTAACATTGAGTTCTAAGAAAATTTTGTCACACAAAGTTGGGAATGCGTTAAGGTCGTTTTGAAGCAAGGTAAGATCAAACGGGGTAGAAATGACTTTAATTATTTTGATTTCATCAACGTAAATACAGACAGTCGAATCATTAATGACATTAATAACCTCATTTATTGAGACAAAAATCAAAGGACCAAGGTGGCTCTCTTGAGGAACGCCCGATATTGCATGGATGGGCTCAGAGGTTGAGTACCTGAAGATAACTCCATATTGGCGGTTCTCTAGGTATGATCTAAACCAAGAAATAAAAAAAGGAGAAAAACCGAGGGCTTTAAACTTAAGATAAATAATTTGGTGACTGATTGTATCAAAAGCTTTACTAAAATCTGTGATGTTAACGTCTATTTTATTTCCCTTCTGTGATTCATTAGGAGTTTTAGAAATTAATCCCCTAAGGTTAGTTATTATGGATCTCCCTTTTAAGAAGCCGTGGTATAGTGAGCAACATCGTTTTTTAATCCTTTTTGTGAATAGGGGATAATTCCATAATTTTGGTGGGTCACATAAAGAGGGCACAGTTTTATAGTAAAATGGCAGGCAAACCATCGGGACCAGGGGAGAAACCGTCTTTGAGGGAACTTATCTGTTTGGCGGTGCGTGGGGTACCTTTTAAATAATCAAAAAAATCTGTTTCTTGAGGATCAAAAGAGTTGTCTGAATTTTGTTGTTTGGAAAGGACTGAACATGTGAAAGATGGATTAGTTGATAGGACTGAGCGTGTGCAAGATGGAATAGTTGACTGAGTGGGGTTCAATATAAGAGAGCTTATAAAGTTAAGATATTTCGCTCCTGTTCTTAGGTCCAAATTGGGGTGAGTTGGAGACGGAGAGGGAGATCGAGACGGATTTGGTGAAGGAGTTGGAGTGAGCTTAAAAGATACTCGTTGTGTTTCTTTAGATGTGGCGGAAGCATTATGAATGGTTGAGGAAGCTCTTAGAGGTTGCGCGAGGTTTAAGTTCTGGGTAACTTACATTAAGTTTTTACTCTTTGAAAAACTAGGAAACACACCCATTTTGAAATTCTAGTTGTAGTGTGGTTGGGTGTGTATCTGGCGCTTGTTGTTGTAGGTCCTCTGAACGTTTTAGTCTTTCGAGTTGTGTGTGATGTTTCATGGGAAGGATTTTCTATCCATTTTGATATCGCCATATTTTTGTGAAGAGCTTTTTTTCCAGGCCGGCTGAAAAGCAACTCATATTTGATTGGTATCCATACCACGAATTTTTTAGCGAGAATACGATGACATTCCACATCCAGGATAGAATAATTCTTCATAAATAATGATTGAACCCACACAGAACTGGCATTTCTAGGAGTGTTGGTTAGAAAGAATTACGATTTATTCGTTTTTTTGAGTCTATCGAGTCTTTGGTTCCATTGTATAAAATACCACGTAATAGATAGGAGTCGCGTTGGCAGACAGAATTTCATCCAGAATTGATAATTGTTTTTATTTGGAGAACAACCTTTCGAAACATTACCAACTTCACTAAGAAGAGATTACATTTTTCTCGAGTGTTAATTTATAGATTTGATATCTCTTTGCATACAGGCCTCTTACGCAATGGCTAAAAGAGCGGAAGAAACTCGCGAAAGCATATTCATAGTTTTTATTTCATTTAGAATGTCAGGGGTGGAACGGGCTATGCCAGACGAGGGACTTAAGTTACCAACTAAGTTCTTGTTTATTTCTTGCGCTGAACTGCTAAGGAATTAAACTTACTGACCATATCAGATCGGGGCTGGTTGAAGTCATTTGAAGATACGGGCGCAAGTTTTTTTCAGGCATTTTATTTCTAGCAGTATATCAAACATTTAAATTATTTTACATTCTTAGCAATAAATTATAAAATTGTGTTTATAGTCGTTCAAGTAAATGCAAGCACGTTTACTGAGACCGACGCATGAAGGGTGAAAAGATTTACCATAAAGGTCTCTACATTTTAAAATATCCCCGTTAACATCGACGTTGACACAAATTTTTTTTGCACACGATATGTTTATAAAAGTTTTAAGATTAGGGTCGGCAAAAGAAATTATTTTTAAGGCACAGAGTAAAGGGGTAAGTCGTGAATGGGGGTCAGTTTTTGTATTTGATTTATTTTTCTCAAAATAGAATTAAAATGGTCTGTTGTAAATGAGGTTTAGTCCTTTATTTTATTGTTTGTATGGGATGGGAAAAATTAAAAATATGTATGTATGCGGGGCATACGTGCATGTAACTGCGTGTCTGTACATGTATGTGCGTACGTATATGTATGTACGTATGTACATGTATGGGTGTGTTGCATGTTGCTGTGTGTCTGCATGCATATAAAAAATAAACGAAAAAAAAAACTAAAAAAATGCTGCTGTGGCTGTTCTAGTTTTTAAGTAGTCTTAAGTATTATTAGGTATTTTAAGTAGTTTAAGTTATTTTTAGGCAGTATAAGTTAGTTTTATTTAGTTTTAATTATTTTTAATCTATATTTAGGTTTAGTTTATAAGAAAAAAAAAATAAATAAATGATAAAATACCAAGTTTTTTTGTGAAAGTTTCCTCGGAAAAATAAAATAAAATAATTAGATTTAATTAAAATAGTTTTTAGGTCGAAAGACATTAGTTCTAAGAGTTATTGTTTAGTTTAGAGCGCCCGTAAAGGGCCAGTAAATTAGTTGTAAGTTATTGATAAGTAGGCTAGTTTTAAACATTTTTGTCTAGCTCTAAGATAGTTATAAGTGAATATGAAATAAAAATGAATTTACAAAAAAAAAAAATGAACGGGTCATAAAGACCGAATCAATCACGATTGACACAGCTCTAGTATGGGAAAAGTGCAAGGGTAAGCAAAAAGCAAATCGAAAGCGTTGAGTGAGTTATTGGCAATACTGAAATTATTAATAAATTGGGGCGCTCAACAAAAACGATTAAGTGAAGAATAATATCATCGCTCAGCGAAAAAGAAAAGGGACTGCACTCGACAAGCATTAAACAAATATAGAATCACTTACACCATTCTGTGTGAGAGTATTTTCCATTTCGACGGATACCGTTATCCCCGGGGAATTAGAACCTGCTGCCACACGATTTATGTTTATTTCTCTTCGCGAGAAGTTTAAAAAAAAAAAAAACAATTTTCTCTTTAGAGAAAATAAACACTTTATTTGAAATTATTATACATTAATTTTACCGAACAGAAATTACGTCTTCTCACGACCGATTATTAAAATGAACTCTTTTTGGAAATCTTTCAAGATACCCTTCAATAGATTAATCATAAAGTCTTTTGTAAGCCAAATGACTTACCTAATTTAAACTAGTGTATTCATGTTACATTGTCCGCTCCGTGAAGGAATGTGCAAACTGCAACATGTTTTGTGGGAACAATAATTATGAAAGATTTGAAATTGTATTAAAGGTATTCGTTAACCGGATATCTAAAATTGATGGGGTAGAGTGTGTCTTATACATAACTTCTCCCCCTTTTAGTTTAAAATTCTCCTGAATTTTATTATTTATATTTACTTTAATTTTCTTTTGCAAAATAAAACTGAAAATAACTAAAACAATTAATAAAATAATAAACGTAAAATTAATTCCATAAGATATATTCTTATGATACTGTAATTCTTCAATTTTCTTAATGTTATTTTCGTTTTCAAATACAATATCTTCTAAAGTTATTTTGCTACTAAAATTTGTAAAACTTTTGTTCATTGGGTAATAAAAACGATCTTGAAAAATTTCTTTTACATTTGTCCAATAATGGTCTAAAATTCTTAAGTCACAAATATTAAAATGAATTAACAGATTGCCTGTTAAATTTAAATTTCTTTCATCACAATTTTGTGTTATGTTATTATTATTAGCATTTTTTATAATTATGGTTTCATCATCAATAGTAAAAATTTCTTAACAAGTTTACAATTTTCTTGGTATACACAGTGTTTACTTATTTGTAGATCATTTAAATATTTATATTCTTCATATTTGTATGTTACATTATTATACTTAAATACTATTTCTTTAGGACTATCAATTTCTTCTTTCAGAATATTTGGAATTGGTAAAATTATTTTAAGTTGAATTTGTACAAAATCTTTGGGAATTTTTATGGCAAATAATAACAAATTTTCTCTAAATTTAATTACTCCCATTTTAATATGTTTCATTTTATTTAAATCAATTTCATATTTTTTAATTTCTAAATCAGTTAACATATTTGGATTTATATGTCCATATCTAGCTGAAGCTATATTGCTTTGTATATTATCAATTTTTTCTTTTACAATTTGTAATTTGAAATATTGGTCATAAAATAAATTTCTTTGCATTAAGCTGTTTGATACACTATTTAATTGATTTAGAATAACAGCTCTATCTTTTTTTAAAACTGTTTTTAACTGTTGGAATGTTTTATGATCATTTTCATTTATAATAACCTATTGATTAATATTTCCTATAGCATTGTGATTATTGATTTCAATGTTCCTAAAATGGTTTTCTATATTTAAACTTTCTTCCTCATCCATGGTTCCGAACAACCATTTGGATGCACTACCTATAATATTAACCAGTCCTCTTTTATGTCGTTTGTCCTTTTGTATTAATGTTTGTACTCTGTTTTTAAGATGTCTAAGTTCAGTTTGTATCATTTCTTGGTGTTCTGTGTCCAATCCTTTTAAATTTAATCCAATACTGTCTAGTATGTTAATAATTTCGAACGGGTCTACTACATGTACAATTATGTCTGTTTTCGTAATCATGTCAGCGTCTTTTAGTTTTATTTCTGTGAATCCGTTTTGTTCCTTTATTTCGCCTATATTGAGTCTTCCTTCAGCTAGTGTTAACAGCAATAATAGGAATATTGTCATGAAGAGCTGAAAATTTCGGTTGTCGTTTTATATTAGTTACATGTATGTCAGAAAGTTTACTCTTCCTAAATCTAGGCTGATGCTTATGTCTAACTGCTTTATAATTCCTTATAAATCCTGTTGATCTTGTTCCGTTATAATTTTCCCTTATTTTATTTACCTTTTCAATTATATTTTTCTTAACAGTTTTAAATTACTTCTAATCTTATCAAATTCTACCTTGTGAAATTCTACTATAGCTGGACTTGTTTTTAAATATATAATTTCTAATTGCTTGTTGCACTAACCTTTTAACTGATACATTTACAGCATTTAATTTTAAAATTCTACACTTTTCTAGCAAGCTGCTATGAAACCTTTCAACATCCGAATTTCCGGTATGTGAATTTGATTTGGTAAAATGCATATCAATATTTTCATTTTGTAGAAATTCTTTTATATGAATTGAATTAAATTCATTATCTGCAACTATCTTTTTAGTTCTTCCTACTTTTGCAAAATGACTCTCTAGTTCTTCTACTATCGTTATATGATTTCTATCTGATAGATAATAAGCAAATCCGAATTTGGAAAATTTGTCAATTATCGTCAAAAAACTGCATCTAAGAATAACGAATGTATCTATGTGTAAGATCTCATTTAGATCTGAAGGTGTTTCTGTAAGATTTAGCTTTGGTCTTAAGGGTTTTGTATCGTATTTAACCTGCTGACAAACTTCACATTGATTAATTATAATTTGTATTAGTTCAAGCAGTTTTGGATAATAGATTTTATTCTTCATACCACTAAACGTTTCTTGTATGCCTGAGTGCATGCTTTCTTTAACGTGGTAGAGTGAAATTTGTTTCACTGCCTTTGTCTCTAATTTAATGTCTCTTGCTCTGTATGAACATTTTATAAATTTTATTTGATTGTCATTAGAAAACAGTTCTCTCAACTTTTCTTGAACTATATTATACTTACTATCGCTTAGTTCTGAATATATACCTGTTAATCTTTTTTTAATAAATCTTCGCAATATGTCATTTAAATTTTCGAAATCATATTCTGCAATGTATATTATTCTTTTACCATGAACTATTTCTATTTCCTGAACTTTGTTATTTGTAAGAATTATTTGTGTTTTATATTTGTTCACAATTTCTTCCTTAATCGGAATGTGATCTAATAATTCTTCATCTGCTGAGTGAATTGTGACGTTAGTTGTGTCATTTTCAATTTCTGAGACCTCGTCCTCATAAATTTTTGAAAAGTTATTACACATACTATTCCCCCCTTTTTCAGATTTAACGTCCTCGTTAACTTCGATCCTACTTAAGAAATCTGCCACTCTGTTTTCTTTACCTTTTAAATACTCGATTTCGAAATTATACTCCCCTAGCTTTAGGAGCCATCTTTGATGTCTTGCCGACATATCTCTTCCCTTGTATTTAGCATGTAAATATTTAATTGATTGATGATCCGTAAAAATTTTAAATTTATTACCGTACAAATACGGTCGAAAATAACTAATTGACCACATAATAGCCAAAAATTCTTTGTCAGTTTCAGAGTTCACGTTCTGGAGGCAAAACAGTTCGGATGTCCTTCTTGAGACAAAACTGCTCCTAATGCATATTTCGATGCATCGGGAATCTTAAAATTGGGTGAGAGCTTATAAGGCTTTTAAGTTTCTCAAAAGCTGCTACATAATTCGGATCTGTAGTCTTAAGCTTGGTATCTTTCTTGAGATACTTTTTCATAGGCTGTGCAATTTTTATGAATTTTCTATAAAATCCACTGAGACCTAAAAAACTCTATTTGTTTTTGTGTTTGGGGTAATTTAAGATTTTGAATTACTTTAATCTTATCAGGATGTGGTTTAAATCCATCCTGAGTAAGAACATGACCCAAAAACTGGGTTTCTTTTCTCATAAGACTGCACTTATCTATTTGAATTTTTAGTTCCGTATTTTCAAGTATTTTAA
Source organism: Philhelius pedissequus (assembly GCA_910595825.1). Taxonomy (NCBI): domain Eukaryota; kingdom Metazoa; phylum Arthropoda; class Insecta; order Diptera; family Syrphidae; genus Philhelius; species Philhelius pedissequus. The sequence goes on from OU343160.1 coordinate 112,070,765, forward strand.
ATATTGCGGTTATAGCTTGTATGTGTTCTTCAAGTGAAGTGCTAAATATAAGTATATCGTCTAGATATACTACACATGAAATGTTTATAAAATCTCTTAAAATTTCATTCATTAGCCTTTGGAATGTCGCTGGGGCATTCTTTAAGCCGAAAGGCATTCTAACAAACTCATATAAACCTCTTGGTGTACCAAAAGCAGTCTTTTCAATGTCTTCCTCTTTAACTAAAATTTGGTAATAACCTTTAGCTAAATCTATTGTTGTAAAATAATTTGACCTGCCCATCTTGTCTAATATGGCGTCCATATTAGGAAGTGGTTGTTTGTCATCGATAGTAATTTTATACAATTTCCTATAGTCTATAACTATACGAAACTTTTGGACCCATGAGTTGTCGTTCTTTTTAGGGACAACTATCAAAGGACTTGAATATTTGGATCTATTTTTTCGTATTATTCCCTGGGCTTCCATTTCAGCTATTTGTTTTCTAACTTCTTCCTCATGTTTTGGGATAACGATATAATTTTGCATTTACTTGAGAATCTGTAGTAGTCTTTATTTCATGTTTTATGACTGGAGTACTTGTTAGCTTGTCTCCTTCTTGGAAAAATAAATTTGTAAATCTATGTATAATTCTGGTTATAGCTATATACTCTTCTTTGTTTAAGTGGTCAAGTTTAAGTTTGTCAATTATGTTACCTTTGTTTATTGTGTCTAGTGTATAGATTTCGTCATAACTGTATGGTTTCCCTAGTAATTGTATAGTCTGTTCATTAAGTGATATGATGCCTGATTCTAAATCTATTAGGGTATTTAGTTTGTTAAGTATGTCAATACCAATTATAAATTGATAACGTCTATTTGGTAAATTTTTAACTTTCCATCTAACACAAGTTCCTTTAGGCAACTTTAGCTCGTCAGGTGTTGGTGTATGTGCTTCGTATTCAATGGCATCATTACCATTTACTGTGGTAAAACGTTTAACTGTTTTAAAATCTTTAATTTTTTCATCAATAATACTAAGGGTGGACCCTGTATCAATAAGAGCTAAATATTTTTTCTTATTTATAGTGATTTCTATTGTTGGTACATCTTCCGAGGCTAATTGATAAAAAAACTCAACATTATTAACCTCATTTTCGACCTCTGCCTCTTTTTCTATATTTCCTACCTCCATTGGTTCTTGTTGACCAGAATAAGAATTAGTATTATTAACTGTATTTCTATTTTGTTGTTGAGATCGAATTTGTCCTAAATTTCCGATATTATTAGAATTATAGAAAGTACCTGAATTTCTTCTACTCTGACTATAATAGTTTCCAGAATTTCTTCTATTTGAATTATTATTACTTTGATAATAATTATTATAATTTTGGTTCCTATTCTGACCTGAATTATTATAATATTGGTTTCTAAATTGCCTTAATTATCATTTTGTCGTCTACCATTTTGGTTTCCAGAATAACTTAAATTATAATATTGTAGAAAATTCTGTTCGCGGCGATTTTGGCCCGAATTTCCATAACTATTATAATTTTCTGGGTTATGTTGTATGCGCCTATCACTATGAAATATATTAATTTGACCTGAACTTGTTTGATTTTTACTTGATCGATTAACCATTTTATTTGCACTATTTTTCTTAAACTGATCCCTGATACATCTATCTTCAAATCTTCGTTTTATCATTATTTAAAAAAATTTATTTAAATCTTTTTCTTCATAGATCTTATCAAGTAAAATTCCTTGACATATGTCTTTGATTTAATTAACTAACATTGTATTTACAGTACTTAGATGGTTCCGTATATTTCGCTGGGCTCCACATTTGGTCTGTAATGTAGTTTCAGTTGCCTCTTTATATCCTCCCAATTCTCCGGGTCTGGTATGTTAATAAGTATCTGCTTGGCTCTGCTTGTATCCTCTCGTTGTATATTGTTCTAATCATTAGTTTTTTTAAAGATGTACTGGTTACGTCCGCAATGTAGTATTCTACATTTTTCACAAGTCTATTTATAGTGACATCACTGGTTCCAGTAAAGGTTGCCATATGCGTAATCTCACGTAATATTCTCTCTCGGTCTAGCCTAGCTACTTCTCTTGCTTGAAGAACCTGGAAGGCATTATTCAGTTGCTCTAGTTGTTGTTCACGTAATCTTAGTTGTTGTTGGAGTTCATTGTTCTGTTCTTCCATCTCGATGTCTTTTAGATTTCTGCTGATGTCGAATTTATGTAGTTTTTTTGCTTCTTGTTAACATTAACACCCACACTTTCTTTATTTCAGCTTCAGTTCTTATCTATTCAAATAATATCACTGAATCATTAACCTTTTTGATTTTATTTGGAGATTCGTATCACTGGCTTGATTAAATACTATCACTGAATCATTAATCTTTTTCGATTTTATTTGGAGATTCGTATCACTGGACTGCAAATTTATGTCTCAATGCAATCCTACCGACTGCGCCATTTATGTTTGTTTCTCTTCGCGAGAAGTTTTAAACAAAAAACAATTTTATCTTTAGAGAAAATAAACACTTTATTTGAAATTATTATACATTAATTTTACCGCACAGAAATTACGTCTTCTCACGACCGATTATTAAAATGAACTCTTTTCGGAAATCTTTCAAGATACCTTCAATAGATTAATCATAAAGTCTTTTGTAAGCCAAATGACTTACCTAATTTAAACTAGTGTATTCATGTTACATTGTCCGCTCCGTGAAGGAATGTGCAAGCTGCAACATGTTTTGTGGGAACAATAATTATGAAATATTTGAAATTGTATTAAAGGTATTCGTTAACCGGATATCTGTCAACGGCCTTGGCTCCGATGAAAGCATCGCTTCCCATAGATCAGCGAAATCAAGCATCGTTGCGCGTGGTTAGTACTAAGATGGGGGACCGTCTGAAACCAACCACGTGCTGTTGACATGTGTTTCTTCTGTTGTGTGTTCTTCCTTTCTCTGTCTCTCTTTGTTGTATTAATGTATATGATGTTTAAAGCCAATGGTCTTCGTTGCCAGTGCTTCAGTGTCTCTACTTCGTAGATTTATCTACGGAGTAGTATGATATGTAATGTAATGTAACCGGATATCTAAAATTGATGGGGTAGAGTGTGTCTTATACATAACTCACGATTTGAGTTCTCAACACGTAGTCGCATTTTTAAATGTTCGACCTCGGCTTCTAGATTCGAAATCACTTACTTTCAGCTTCAGCGAGTGGATACTTCACTAACTGTTTAGTTAATTCCGATTTCGACCCCGCTGTCGAAATTTTCAAAGCATTACATTTTTTGCGCAATGCACACACTTTTTTTTTAGATTAGGTAATTGATATGCAAATCAACTTAGAATTTAAAGATAACAAGAAACATAACTTAACTAAAATATTAAGAATGAATGAGTAAGTTGCAGCCCTATAATATAAGGAACATAAAGTTGAAAATTAGTGTTGAACGACATTTTAACGAAATTAAATAAATATGAATAAATCTAATGTGGAGTGACATCAGTTACAAGGTTGAAAAAAGAAAACACTGTTTAATTGAACATAACGAGATAAAAGTAAATTAAGGGAATACTAAAGTTAATATTAAGTAAATATGAAAAAAAAATAACATATTAAAAGTTGAAGCAAATGAGTATAATGAAAAGACATTAAGAGAAATCTATCTTATGCCACCTTTAATTTGAAATCCTGACTATCCCGAATATTTGTATGATCAAAAGTAAACAACCAATATTTAATTTGTTTAAGCCTAGTACGCTGCTGATGCGAAACGAAAAATCCCATACAAAAATGACACGACGAAATCATGAAAGAAAAATTTCGCTCTACTTTTCGTTTTCCAGTACGCTGCTGAACGACGAAATGTGTAATTTTAGTGGATAGCTGTACTAGATTTCTTAGTACAATTCTCCACTCTTTTCGTTCTCAATTTAATTGACCTGCACATTAATTGCTTGCGAAATTTTGACATTTCATTTTTTTTATAAAAAAAAATTTTGTTTATTTGATTTTTCTTTGGGTTTTCTCTAGTGTCTGGTTTTTCTGTGCATTTTCTGTATTAAATTATTCGAAATAAGTTCAATTCTAATTTTTGTATCAAAACCAATTTCAAAATCGACTAAACTAAATCTGCAAAATGGAAATGGGAAGTTGGAAAGAAGCACACCCTTCATATATCTTATCGGCGAACAAGATATAGCGGATATTTATTTAGAGTGCTTATTATAACCAACTATCGACTTTTCTCATACCTAGTGCTAGTGCTTAGATTAAAAATAACCTATGTCCTTTTAAAATTAATTTATTTTAAGTGACTACTAAATAAAAATATTATAATCAAGATTCAGTAGTTTGTTCTGCAATTAACTGTCCATGTCATGATTTTTAAAATACATTTGTTACTCCGACTTTTAAATTCTATGCGACCTTTGACACCATATAAATAAAAAAAAAACACTCACCATTTCTAACTACATACTTTCAACACATAAATTAACTCAATTGCCACAAAGAAAAAATCAAATCGACCGCCCGCTACTGGCAGTACGAATATGAATTTCCGACCTGGTCGGGACAAGGAAGCCAAAGGTAAGCGGCCTTCCGCTGCACCAACGACAATTAAGGAAATCATCGTTACCACAATAATGTTTGGTTGCAAAAAGGCCATCTTAAACGATACCCACCTCTATTTAGAAAGCCTGTTTCCGATCTCATTGATTGACGATTTTATACCATACCCCAGAACTTATTTCTCAAGTTAAGATAATCTGTTTAATGTTTACTTCGTGAAAATCGGCACGGGATGGACATTGTTATTTAGTCTACAATTTCAGGTGATGACCTCGCTAGTCCTTTGTTGTGTTGATAGAAAGAAGATGATGACAAATCACTTACCTCGCATTGCCATCGCTACCTTCTTTTTCTTTTCTGGACGAAGTTTTTTTTTTTTTTAATGTAATTGAACCATCGTATGGCAGATGCCCTGCCCGTGAATTTGATAGCAAATCAAGCTGCTTGCAAGCTGGTCACTTGTCAATTGGATTTGACATATAAGGCCATGCATTTTTACTATTCATTCGATTTTGGTATTAATTGAGGAAGCAAGACCTATAGTTAAAATGGGAATCGATCAAAGAGCATTCGCAGCGTAGCAGAGCGGTCAAGTACAAACCCACTAAGAAAACTCACTGATGAACAAGTGAAAATGCAACCCGTTCCAAAAATATATTCTAAAAGCTACTCACTGTTCTCTTGGAATATATAATCTGAAAATACTTTGAAGTGTATCTTTGGAACGGGTTACCCTAAAAACTTGGTTGATACCTTTTTGTAATCTACTCTTGATGCTCTCAAAATCAGCATCAAAAGTTTTTATGTAGAAGCCTTATTGCAAAAAATCACTCTTGAAATACGCATACTTAGAATGATGTATGCGTATTCCTGGAGCTATTTTTTTTAATACAACTTCTTTGCAAAAAAATGTTGATGCTTCCTTTGAAAGTATGAAGTGCTGATTCTAAAATGATATCGCTCGCCTTTATTGGACAACCCGTTCCGAAGATATAGTCCATTATATTTATAGTCTGATTATATTTTTCAGATTATGTATTTCAAGGTGAACAGTGAATAGCTTAAGAACTATATCTTTGCAACGGGTTGTCCAATAAAGGTGAGCGATATCTTTTTAGAATCAGCACTTCATACTTTCAAAGGAAGCATCAACATTTTTTGCAAAGAAGTTGTATTAAAAAAAAATAGCTCCAGGAATACGCATACATCATTCTAAATATGCGTATTTCAAAAGTGATTTTTTGCAATAAGGCTTCTACATTAAAACTATTGATGCTGATTTTGAGAGTATCAAGAGTAGATTACAAAAAGGTGTCAACCAAGTTTTTAGGATAACCCGTTCCAAAGATGCACTTCAAAGTATTTTCAGATTATGTATTTCAAGGTGAACAGTGAATAGCTTTTGAACTGTATCTTTGGAACGGGTTGTCCAATAAAGGCGAGCGATATCTTTTTTGAATCAAAACTTCATACTTTCAAAGGAAGCATTAACAAAACCAAAAGTAGTTTTGTCACCAAATTTCCTTTATATATAATTTTTTTGAAATAATTCTTGGACTTGAAAATGGTATCCGGAATTAGTAAGAAACCATAAATTAGAACTCATAACCATTTACACCATCCCAATGAAGGACGTAGTTTTCGAATTATAGAGTGGTTTACCTCCCTATTTCATTGATTTTCTTAAAATTGATAGAAATTTCATCAAATCGGCAGATATACCAGTTAATAAGTCCCAAAGTATTTGCTTAATTTCCATCATTTAAACGGTTCTGAGTTTTATTTTAAATCCTCTATGTGTAACAAGAACAATTTTTAAATCCCAGAATTATTTTAAGAAAATTACATCTAAAAGTAATTTGGCGACAAGATTACTTTTTTTTACAACTTGTCATTTGTTTTTGACAGCTTACAGAACTCTCCGCAAATATTTTTCCGCTGTGGTTTTCGTTAGCATTTCGCTCTCCTAATGGAGACCACCGAAAAATTTCGTTTCGCATCAGCAGCGTACTAGGCTTGAATGTAAACGTTTTTGTTAAGAACTACCGGGATCCGGCGCGCGTTGCTACGCTCAAAAAAAACATGTATTTTGCAATAAATCAACTCAATGGCGATGCTTTAAAAGGATTTTATTTATAATGCTAAAGTTGTACATCAATTCAATACAATAGTTTATACAACATTTTTTGTTTGATTATGTGGTGTGTGTATAAATAAATTTTTTGGTGCTCCCACTCTGGAACACGCTACATATAATTGTCCATGTGAAAAGCACGGTTCCTCCAAATTCACACCACACACTTGAAGAGTTTGTCCTTGAACTTTATTAATGGTCATAGCAAAGGATAAACGCACGGGAAATTGAAGACGTTTGAATTCAAATGGCATGTCCGTTGGTATTAATGGGATGCGCGGTATTAGTACAATTTCACCTTTTACTTTGCCAGTGAGAATTGTTGCTTGAATTAATTGTGGCATCAATTTCTTCACTGAAAGTCTCGTCCCATTACAAAGTTTTGGTGCATTAAGATTTCGGAGAAGTATAATCGATAACCAACTTTCAAATTCAAATAATGCGATGGCATGCCTGGTGGTTCCAAAGAATTTTAAAATTGGACCGGATAATTGACTGCGTCTTCATCATTCATAGCAGTATCAATAGATTTATACGTTTCCGAAATGTGGAAATTCATTTCATTGACATTGATATATGTTGGTGCTAAAATTGCACGTTCTCGTAACCAATCATGGTTATTGTAATTTTGTACAATATTTGGAAAAACTCGAGCAATGATTTCTTATTTTGTTGGTGTCTTGCATGTTGGTGTTTCAATTGGTTGCATGTTTAATGGCCATTTCAAGGCGGAATGTGCTGTGCGGCCGCCATCAATTAATGTACCTGCAATACAGGAAGAAGCAAGTGCCAATGCGATTTTTTGTTCCGACTGAATTGTTGCCAGAATCAATGAAATCAAAAATGTTTTTCCAGTGCCGCCAGGTGCATCCAAAAAATACAATCCACCAGTGTTATCATTGACAGCTTGCATCACTTTGTCATATGCATGTTTTGTTGATCATTTAATTGTGGAGTATACGTTTGTACGAATGCACGCAATTCATCACGATCGAATTGCTGTTCGCGTTGCAATTCTCGTTCAAATAAATCATGCATTGGACAATTTGGTGGAGTCAATCCTAATTGCACGAATGCTTCATTATACATTTCCAATGTCAGCAGCAATGCCGGATCATTGGAACGATGTCGAAGTCGAATCAAAATGTCTTCAGCCATGAAATCTTTGTATTTGTTCCACAATTCCAGTGGATTTGATGGAAAACATGTTGATATTATGATCGCAAATAACATACGAATTTGATTTGGTGGAGATGCAATCGATGCATCACGAAGCGTAGCATCCCAATGCATATCATCTTCCCGCAAATGCAAGTGTTGACATGCTTCACGGTATGTGGCGCACAATTGACCATTGACAGTTCGTAAATGTGGGAATGATTGAGGTCCATGTACGTTCACCAACAAAAGTCGCAAGTAAAAACATTCCACATTAGCTGGACTAACTGTATAAATGCGCCCCAAAGCATCTGTTCGAAAAATACCTGGATAACCATCAACAGATGTGCCTTGTTTGCGACGCTGAAATTTTTTTGTTGAGACATTCCATGTGAAATAGTGAGGCACTTCCGAATATAGCAAAGTCATGGCAGAATCATCTGTTTCACATAACTGGAAATAAGCTGTCTGTGTAGTTATTGGTGGCTCTAATGCTCTTTGTTCGGCATTTGCAGCAGTGAAGTAAACACTGTAGCCGTTTTCAAGATGAACTGCCAAATATACAACAACCGGATGTCTGTCATGTACTGGGAACGATAGAATACGCCATACAGCTTCATTCATACTAATATAGCGCCCCATTTGGTACTGCAAGATTTCATCATGATTATTTTCAGGAACCACTCCAAAAACAGTCATATCGCTGCCTTTAGTCACATACTTGCAAATATATTTGATTGATTTTACAATATTTTACATTAATGTGAGCGTTGAACATTTTTGACAGTATCAGTGAGTACGGAACTATCCACCGGTTATCGATTTCAACGTCTTGATTTTGAAGTTTAATTACAGTTAATTTGCCGTTGTCTTCAGTTGATCGTCTACGATACTGTGGATATCCATCATCTCCTGTAATTGTTTCAGCAATCAATTGCTTTGGAAAACGTGTCGAACATTTGACATCAATCATACAAGGTGAATTTCGATTAATATCACCACAGGGACCGTGAATCATATTCTTCGTGACAACTTCGAATAATCCTGGGTCGATGGTTTGATCTGGAATTTCGGCCCATATGACGGTATTAATCATGTTATTTTGTGTACGAACCAAATCAAAATATGTGCGTGAGGTAAGCCCCTTTTTTGCCACTCTATGGTATACATAAAGCACCGCACTTCTCCAAATACACCGAGTTTGAGAATCAGATCCATTAATTTTTTTCAATTTTTGTTGGAATACACGGGCCGTTATGTCATGCCGATCTTCTGGCACCTGACCATCAAATAAACAATGAGACACATCGACCCACTTCGGATTGCATGTGAATGTGATGAATAGATCCGGTCGGCCATAATTTCGTACATATGTCATCGCATCTTGCGTATATTCATGCATATGACGTGGGCTACCAACATATGATGATGGTAAAATTGTCAAACGGCCGATATCATTCACATTTGCATCATTGATCATTGCGTCACGCAAATGTATGTATTCCTCTGATCTTAATCGGGCTTGATTGTGACGGATGAAATTCAATCGCTCACTTTCAATTTTGGTGTACATATCAGCGATATATTGATGCGAAAGTTGATTGCATCGCAAAATAAAATTGGTTTCTTGAGGGCGAATCATCAATCGATACGAATAAAATTTCATCGCACTGACTTTTTTGTTGATTCTTGACCTGCAATGCAAAAATTAATTAGCGAATGATAATGATTTAAAAATCACATTTAAACGAAAATCAAATGTGTTCGTACCAGTTGTTGGATTTATCATTGGTATGTTGATATGATAGCCATCGTCCCCTCTCCAAAACAAAATGGGGTATTGCAATGCATCATAACAGCGATGGAGTTCTGAAATACGTTGTAGTTGCTCATTTCTACGATACAAAACAATATCTCGTGGCCGAAACTGTTCACCAACCACAATAATGGCTACTTCATCAATCGTTGGTACATTGAATCGTCTGGCGTGCTCCCCAATTGGTATTTTATCGGCTTTTATTATGATTTTGTGGCCATCGGTGGGCATCCGGTCGAGTGCCACTTTAAACAATTTCACCAATTCATTGTGTTGATGGAAAAATATTTGCAATTCATTCACGATTGATCTTCTCGTATGCGTCGAAATTGCACAGCGCTGATTTAATTCACGATTCTCATCACCAATAAAATATATTTGCAAAAATTGATGATCGCCATCTGAAAATGGTAGCAAGGACCCAGCTCTATGGTATATTTGACCTTGAATGTGTAACGTTCGAGATATATATAAAGACGACGGATTTGAATTTGTTAAAACATGGAACACAGGGACGGCACATGAATTAAATATGATATTGCTTATTCCATACGAAGAACTTACCTTAAACGTCGGCATAAATCCATTTCTTATAATATTTGTAGCTCCAAAAGATGTCATTTGAAAGTATGAGTTGTATTTTTGAATATTTAAGAGGAAATGCTTCGACGTTGGTGAATTGCCAAAACCCAATGAATGCAAAGATGCTGGCGGAAATTCTAGCACGGGCAATTTGACTTTCCCACCAGCACAGCACATGCCAGGCGTTTCGTGTCTGAATTTAAATGCTTTGCAATGTTTACATTCTATATTCATCTAGCCAATGTACGTATGCGTGCTGTAATCAATGGTGGCATCGTAATTGAAAGCCGCGCGTTCCATTTGACGTATATCATAAAGGGACGTACGCCCACGACCGTTTCTGGGTACTTCACTATAAACCAAGTGAGTTCTCCATCTGTGTCGTTGTATTTCCATTTCATTTCGTCGAACACGATCTTCTTTACTTTGTGATCTTCGATTTAACGCTGTAGCATTTGATTGACGGGAACGTCTGCCAATGTTTGCTCGTCTTGAACGTGGCATTCTTTCAGTACAGTGTATTACTAATTGAATTATTTCAAGAAAAATATATACATATGAATGTGTGTGCGTGGAAATATGAATTCACATACACACACTGGACATAACCTCAATTGTGCAAATAAAAAAAAACACTCACCGGCATATGCAATCCAATTGAACTTGTGAAAATGAAGCAACGCTTTTATATATATAAAAATGAAACATTAAAAATACTATTGAAAATATTTCAATCGATAAATACTACACTCTACGATTTATCGACTGGATTTTGGTACAGTGTATTAAAGAAGAAACACATGGTTAACACTCACCAAAAGTATGTCTGTTCGCAATGAGAGCACGATATAAAAGAACCAAAATCACATAAGAGAACTGCCAACTGAATTCCAATGACAGCAAATTAATATTAACATAATGCACTTACAACTACATTTGACAACTGTGTACACATGTACAGTCATACAGTACAACAGAAACGCTCATCAGCGGCTGTGTATTTGTAGTTGTTTTTCCCATACAGGCATTTCGTATGAGCAAAGCATTACTCACATAAAATATCATAACTCAGGAACGGCTGCACCGATTCCAAACAAACTTCACACATACCACCTCCTCATATGTAGGAAAAAACTGTAAAATTTTTGTGTCAATCGGTTCGGCGGTTCTTGAGTTAAGAGATTACCAAGGAAATGTAACTTCTTTATATATATATAGATAACTCGAGTTGAAAATTGAAGCTTAAGTCTTTAAAATTCGGCATTCTTTTATCCCACTTCTGAAGTTGTCAGCCGACTGAAAATTCTTAAAAAAAAAAAAAAAAGAAGAGGACACAAAATAACACGGAAAAAGGGAAAAGTTAGGACAAAAATGATGACAAAGAAGGATGGTGACAAAACCAATGAAAAATTCTACCTATTCAGTCCATACAGAGTCTCTCCGAATAGCTGGAAAGCAGCTTTCATTCAGCCAATCCCTAAAAAATGTCTGCCATCTTCAACTTTCACCTTCAAATTAGTGCACTAAGGTGCGGTTGCCACACCTGCAATGGAGTTCCCGTTGCTTTTAATGGCCTTTGTAAAATAAATACATAAATTTTTTGCAGCAATTTTCATTAATTCCCAATGATCTTGGAAACAGTCCTGCCTTTCTTGCTTAATATTATTTTCCTTATTTATCTATTTTTTATATTCTACACGCCCTTCCAAGGATTATGATTACTCTTTTTAAATGGACTTCATCTGAAGATCAATCTTATTATATTGCTGCAAATCCCACTTCTGCAAAGGAATGCCTTTTTATAGATCGTAGATTCTAGCCTCTGTCAAGTTAGTGGTATCCTAAACTATATGGACAGGCAACTAGATCTTATTTTCACAACCGATCCCATTAACTCTTCAGTATCACTCTCACTTCTATCCTTATCTACTATCGACAATTATCATCCTCCCCTAATTCTCTCATTCTATCATGATTGTCCACTACCAACTAATCTCCCTACAAATCAGTACTCCTTTGATTTTCATAGGGCAGATTTTCGTCATATTAATGAATATCTCAACAGAACTTCCTTTAATTTCGATAGCCTTATCATGACAGATGCCACAGAAAAATTTTACAGGGAAATATTTAATTCTATTTCTCTCCATGTACCCTTTAGTCGACAAAAGACATCGGCTGCCTCCCCACCTTAATATAACCGCAAGCTTCGCTCTTTGCGTAACAAGAGAAACAAGTTGTGGGCAATTTTCCTTCGTACCCGATCGCCCGCTGATTATTCTAACTATTTTGGTTCTTATCTTCACTTTTGCGAGCTATACAACACTCTTTACCAACGCTATTTAATAGAAACACAAACCAACCTTATAAATGATCCTAAATCGTTCTTTCAGTTCGTCAATTTTAAAAGAAAATCGGATGGTTACCCTTCCTCTCTTTCCTACAATACCGAAACTTCGAATAATGCGCAAGATATTGCCAATTTTTTTGCCACATTTTTCAAGCAATCTTTCATCGACGATTCCTTCATACCTGATTCAGATTATTTCGATTATTTGCCAAATTTCGCACTAGGTCAGTTTCTTCCTCCTACCGTTGACCCATATATCATCGAAAATAAGTTGAATCAACTTAACGATGAATATCTTCCTGGCCCTGATGGCCTCCCCGCAATATTCCTAAAAAAATGTTCTTCAGCTCTTTCTTTTCCATTCTCCAAATTGTTCAGCCCATCATTATCTCAAGGAGAATTTCCTGAGGTATGGAAAACTTCTTTCATAACCCCAATATACAAAAAGGGTACTAAGAACGATATTAAAAACTATCATCCCATTGCCAAACTTTCACATATCCCTAAAATATTTAAAAGTATTTTGTACGAAATTTTAAGTTTCCGTTGTAAGTCGCTAATTTCCCCTAGACAACACGGCTTTCTCAAATGTAGGTCTACAACAACTAATCTAGTTGAATTTGTATCGTATACAGTCTCAGCTCTAGAAAGCGGAAGGGAAGTAGAAGTTATCTCTACTGACTTTAGTAAGGCTTTTGACAAAATTGCACATAGACTTATACTTTTCAAATTGTCCACCCTCGGCTTTGAACCTATTTTCTTAAAATGGATTTCTTCTTATCTGGAAAACCGGTATTACAGTGTTCGTTTCAGATCTGCCCTCTCCAATTCATTCTTAGCTACCTCCGGGGTCCCCCAAGGAAGTCACTTAGGACCTCTCCTTTTTATTCTTACAATTAACGATACTGAATTGGTCATTAAACATTCCCATATCTTATTATACGCTGACGATACCAAGTTTTTAAGACAATTTCTTCCTCACATGCCTCTTCCCTTATTCAACTAGATCTCGACAGTTTCTCAGTCTGGTGTATCAAAAACTGCTTAGAGCTTAATATTGCTAAGTGTCAATCTATCACTTTTTCATGCAAACGCATAAAATCTTGTCCCAGGAGCTACTTTCTTTACAATCAACCCTTAGCCATAGTTGAATCGATTCGAGACCTCGGCATACTATGTGACCGAATACCCTGCAAGAGAGAAGAGAAATAACAGAAATCCTCTTCATTCATCGACTTCTCTCAGGTTCCGTTGAGTCTGAAACCCTCTACAACTCTATCTTTCTCAACACTAACCCCCGTAACCTAAGAAACCCTCGCCTCTTCTACCTGCGTACTCATCGTACCTCTTATGGCTTCAATGAACCTATTACCCGAATGCTGCGAAGGGTTGATTTAAACGAAAACTGTTTCGACTTCAATCTCAGCACTCCCAGCCTTAAAATCCTCCTGTTAAATCGTCCGCCCAATTCAACCCAATCATAGCCCTAAGTTTCATAGTTTTAAGTTAGGTTAAGTTATGAAGCTTGTATTAAGCCAAATAAATGGGGGTATTGCCCCACCAAAATTAAATGTTTCAACACAGCTCGGCCGTGAAGTGAAGGAAGAGAAAGGAGGATTATAAAGATGTGTGGCACGATGTTCTGAGACTGATGGTTGTCTCAGATTGTTTTTATCTCCAAGCATGGTGGCTGAACTAATGTGGAGAAATGGTGTATCTTAAGTTCTTGTGTCCCTTATAATTCACATTATTTTATTCGTTGTCATAATTGTTGGGTATACTAGTTTTTACTCAGTCACAAGTTGTTAGTGTTATGCCTGAACAAAATATAAAGGAGCAAACCATCAACATATTGACGACAAAAATTATGAAAATATAAAAATATCTATGAATAAAGGCTATGCTTATTCAAAGAATATCCGCAAGGCTGTTCCTTAGTAAATCAAGAGTTTAGATAACAATTATAAATACGCCACAATTTTTACAAAATCCTAAAAGAGAGAAAAAATTGTTGAAATCACACTGAAGTTGACGCTGGATCATATATAATGTTTATAAAATCGTGATATTAAAACATCAACACTTACCCAAACTGATTTGGTATTATTGAATATCCAGCCCTTAAGCTTGCAGCAGCAGCAGCGACGTAAGGAAATCCTTAAAAAAAGGAATAATTAATAATTACACAATTAAATAAAAATCAAAAAAATTATTAAATTTTAATTAGGGTCAAGACCTCAAAATCACTCGAAATGAAATTTAATCGATGGAAAAGGAATTTTGGTGTTCTACCGAAATTAAGATTATATAAGGTCCTTATTACCTAGCTCCAGGAGCCAACGACAGGTTTTTCTAACCAATTTCCTTATGACTCATTGATTCGTAAAATGCTCTAGATAGTTGTACCTTAGAGGATCGTGGCTGTCAGCTGATACGGCACTATGGGGCGCATAGGCTACTGTACCCTCCCATGCACGTAAAAAAGATGATATTTTTAATCATTACCTATCGATCATTACCTAATGATTTTGAATTATATCAAACGATTGAGATCGACGCTTTACAGCTTTACAAAATATAGAAAATCTGCATCATAAACGTAGAAGAAGTCCTTTCCTTTACCACATTGTCCACAGTATGCAGAGAATTAAAAATTCAAAAAATGCGGATTTTTCTAAAAAGTTATAGATGACATTTTTAATTTCTTCACGACTCTCCATAGTCAGTAAGCTCTATTTAAATAAAAAAAAATATTTAAATAGAGCTTACACGATGGAAGCATATCTTCCGAAATGTACATATAAGCAAAAATAAATTATTTGTGCTTATATGTAATATTATTCGGTTCTGGTGAATTACTTTTCCTAGCCTGTCTTCAAAACTCAGACTTGGTCCGGCGAGTAGCCAAATTAACCATAACCCAAAAGCAATTCTGCTCTCGAGGGCGTCTGAATCTTAAAGCGAACTAAACTGATTTCCAGCGAATTGCTAATTAAAAAACATTTAGTTCAGTTTGGCTTCAGAATTTGAAGTGAGTAATTTTATTTTCGTTCTTTCTTTATATACAATCAAAATCTATTATCGATACTCAACCATTGCTTCGATTTTCCATATATTCTATCGAAGTTCCCATGATATGCGCAATCAGCATATCCTTGGTTATGGGCAAATGACCATCCACTTAAAATGTTTTTACTCATGGTGCTTGACATATTTACTGTCATAAGCCAGCGACCATTTAAAGTGCCTTCATTCCGATACTTTTTGTGTATATTTTTTTTACAATAACATAGCCAATGGACTGAAGGTGACGATGGGCTATGTGAGTATCTGGGTATAACTTGTGCACCGAATGTGCCAGTTGAAATATGAGTATTTATGTATAGACGACGCGCGGCACCATTCAAGTACATTTTATGCTGTATGGGAACTTCGAGAGTTAGGCTTCAAAGCAAAGGTTGAATATTGTGAACAAATATCGCGATCCCTTCACACCACCCTTCTTGGGAGAAAAAGGAGAAATCATGACATGTTATGATTTCTTCTTTTTATGCGACACTTTGTACAATAAGATATCTTGAGTGTGTTTCTTTATTCATTCTGGTATGTCCAGAATATTAGGAATGCGTTTCTTTAGTCCATGGAATATTCCGGATAAGCTATTTTGTTGTTTTTGTTAAACTGTAATGTAAAGAATATTTTCGGAATAAACCCCTCATAGGAAAGCAAAAAATTGACAGCAGCCAAAGACGAAAACAAAGTAAGCATACAAAATGGATGACCAAACAGTTATTATATTTTTATTATTGAAAACAATATATAAATAATAATTAAATGTGAGTTTTCATTAATTAATAAATCAATAATATTCATTTTTAATATTTCTCATATATACTCGTATGTATATCTTTTTTTTTGTCATTATCACAACATTTTCAAACGGCTGATTGATGTCATCTTTTTCTTTTCTTTCCGGATAGTATTCTATTTCTTTATTCATTCCATTCTGGATATTCTGGATAAACATTTAGTCTTTTCCATCCATTCAATTCCTTATCCGGAATAAATAAAGAAACACACTCCGTGTGTTTTTTTGGATATTTGATAAACATTTTTTTTTAATTCATTATTAATATAAATAATTTTAGCTTGGTTGAAAGGTATCGTACAAGTATGTATATTGTTTTTCAAAATTTATACTGCTTATCGGTAGTTACATTTATTTTCTTTTTCTTGTTTTGTTTTTGTACTAGTTTTATTTTAATTTTAAAGTTAACTAAGTTTATTTAATTCTTAAGTCTTTTAAATTGCTTAACACTATAGTTACCTTAATTAAATATATGTTAGCTTTATATATATGTACATGTGAAATATATAGTAATTTTCTCTTTTTTTTTCATTAGCTACTAGTCTTGTTTTAAAGTTATTTAAATTAATATAATTCTTATCAATGGCCAGGCTCAATTTAATATATATGTATTTACAAGTTAATCATGCCATATATTTTTTTCCTTGCATGTGTGCATGCTTATATTTACAAAGATACTTTCGCGCCCCCTTTTTTTGAAGTTTTACACAATAGTGTTTACAATTTCTTACACGTTTTTGTTTTATGTTTATTAATTAATGGAAAGTTACTGATAATATTTAAATCAGAGTTAAATATATATAAAATGGCTGTAATCTATTTTTATGAACTGTTATCTTCTTGTTTTGATATTTTATATCGCAGTTAACACCTTTTTGAGACAAAACTTCGTATGGACCTACGTAGATTGGATCAAGTTTCTTTCTATTCTCTTTCCTAAGTAAAACTAAACTACATATTTCAAAATTCGAACTTTTTGTTCGCTCCTCTAGATAAAATCTATTTTTTCTTGCTATCTTTTTGCCTATCGAAATTTCTCGAGCATCCTTGTGAGCGATTTGTAACTTATGTTTTAAATCAATCACATAATCGTTATAGTTGTACACAGGATCTACCTGTTTAACCAAATTTGATGGTAAGTTACACTGTTTTCCGAATATTAGTTCGAAAGGTGTATATCCAGTTTCGAAGTGTATGGATGTATTATTTCAGAAAACGTAGTATGGTAGCCATGTGCTCCAATCGGTATGTTTTTCTTAAAAGTAACTTCTCAAATATGATCCTAAAACTTTATGAGAGTTCTCTCATAGTGATACACTGTTGATTATAACTGTTCTATTTTTAATAATTTACAAATTCTCTCGAAAATTTGATTAACAAATTCTGTTCCTTGATCAGAGGCTATTGCATGTGGTACTCCTTATCTTAAGACAAAACCTTCTACTAGAGCTTTTGCAACCGTACTTGCTTCTTTATTTGAAATGGGTACTGCTTCGATGAATTTGGTTAGTTCATCTTGTATAGTTAAGATATACTTAAATCCATCTTCAGATTCTTCTAAAAGTCCTACTAGATCTAAAAATATTTTTTCAAATCCCAATTCGGCTGTCGTTGTTATAGTCATTGGTTGCTTTTTAGGACGAATATATTTATTTCGTTGACAAATTGAACAATGCTTTACAAATGTCGTCACATCGTTTTGCATACCTGTCCAAAAGTATTTTTTCTTTCTATTTTATAACATGCGGTTTATTCCGGCATGTCCGCTGGTTTTAAGTACGTGGTAATCATTAAGTATTTATTTCTTCTTACAAGGATCAGTTATTTCAATATTTTTATCTATAATGTGCACTTTAATATTACTTTCTTTAAATATTTCTCCTAATTTCATTTTTATTCATTAATATTCCTCTCTTTGCGGCCGCATGCGACCGTCTTTATTTCATTTTTAGTAATATATATCTTTTAATACAATTCAATCCGCAGAGTTTATGCACATCCCTCGACAACATTTTGCCAAATACAGTCGATTGCGTGGTAGTGCTGTCCTTGGACTCTTTTAGGAGTAAAAAATTCCCTCTTGGAATATACACTAAAACTTTATTTGGACCAATAATTATGTCCGTGTCCATGAAATTGTTTAAATCTTCCTCAAAGTTGTCAGCAATCTTCAGCTATTCCATTTGCTGGTAATTTCAACAGTTCAGTTATGAGTTGTTATTCATCAGTTTTCGTATCTTTTACATTTATTTGTTTATGTTCATGATTTTTGTTTTCCGTTTTTGACTGAGATCTCGTTACAACACAAATATATAATTGCTTTAATTCCTCGGAGCCTATTTTTATGCGACTCAGTGCGTAAGCTGTACAATTATCCTTACCTGGAGAATACTCTATTTAAAAATTGTATTCATCTAGTAGTAGTCTAAATTTTGTTAATCTGCTACTAGGTCTGTTAAAATTTTGAATTTTCTTCCGAATAGGTAGGGACAATAGTGTAACTGCCCGCACAATAGCAAGTAATTCTTTCTCAATTGTACTATAGTTTTTCTCTGCTTTATTAAGAGTTTTGCTTGCATAGGCAATTGGTCTTTCATCCGAATTAGATAAAACAGCTCCTAGAGCCAAACCTGAGGCATCAAATTTTGGGAACTGTAGAATTTTAGGACTTGTAAGGATTTTTTAACCAACTCAAAAGATTTTTCGCAATCTTTATTAAAATGAAATTCGACGTCTTTCTTTAGTAATCGGTTCAGTGGGATGGAAATTGTAGCGAAATTAGGGATAAATTAACGATAGTAGTTGGCGAATGCAGCGAATCTCCTTACTTCTCCTTACTGTTGGGTAATTTTTCATTGCGGAAGATTTAGTGGGAACAGGTCGCATGCCATTATCGGATATAACGTGTCCTAGGTATAACACTTCTTTTTGTAAGAAAGAGCATTTCTTAGGGTGTATTTTCAGATTCACTTCTCTAAGATGTTCGAACACTTGGATCAAGTTTTTATTGTGATCCATTAAATTTCTATCGAAAACTATAAGATCATCGAGATGGATAAAACATCTTGAATATATTAGTTCTGACATCACTATAGACATCATTCTTGAAGATTTACTTGGTGAGATCTTTAGGCCCATATGAAGTCATTTTAACTGACACATCTTCTCTTGAGACCGATGTGATTGACATACTACTGGCATCCAACTCCATTTGGTAGTATCCTTGGCTTAAATCTATTTTTCTTCCTTTATGTCTTCCTGCTGTGTATTTGCGAGACGATATTGTTTTCAATATTTTGGTGACGCATTCTTTTTAAGTGCTTTACTAATATGCGTATAAGTAAGTTTGTCACCATCCACGTGAAATGTCTTGGTATTTGGTACATATTGCTTCAATTTCAACTTTTTCCTTACCACTTAATGTGTTAACATTTATTCCGTTTATTATTTTTTAACTCGATCCTTTACAGATTTATCTGTCTGGTTGTAACGTAAAATATAATTTTCCGAAGCCAGTGAGGACAATGGTTCGGCCCATTTGAGAGTTACTGCTGTATCCCGTGCATTCAAAATTTTTATTGGTATTTTCCCCTTTATGGCAGTGGATAATGATTCTGCCATAAAAACGTTTTCGCTTAATTGTGGCGGATAAAGTACTCGGGCTTCGGTGTGTTTTGTCGTAAGCTAATAGGTTCCTTCGCATCTTGGGGCTATTGAGATAATATTTATATTTTCTTTGGAGCATATGGGTAGATGAATAATGTCACTACTCTGTTTTTTTTTTTTTTATATAACTGCACGCGCTCAAGGGATTATGAATACCCTATGTTTTCCTTAACACAGCGCGGGCATCCGGTGGAAGAAGAGAAAGAAGGATAGGAAAGATGTGCTGCGCGATGTTCTGACACTAGAGCTGGTTGTTGTCTCAGATTTATATCCAGGGATGGCGGCTGAACTAATGCGGAAAGAATTACCGTGTCTAATTTATGTATGTCCCTTATAATTCGAATTATTTTATTTAGTTCTTTGTCATATTTTATGGGTATGCTAGTTTACTCAATCACATGTTGTTAGTGTTATGCCTAAACAGCATGTAATGAGCAAAGCAGCCACTTATTTTATGACAATTTTGAGAATTGGTTTTTAATGGAATATAAGAAGACATAGACAACGGCAGAAATCGAACCTGCAACCACGAGGTTGACAGGCGAGCACACAACTATCGCGCCACGGCCACCCCCAGTTTGATTTTTAACTGAAATTTCCTAAATCAATTATGGCATTAAATTCTAATAGAAAATTTACTCCAATAATACCTTCAACTGGAATTGGAAAATAATCGGGTACGACGTGAAATTCGTAAGCAATTATAAGATTTTTAAAATGGATTTGAATATTACATGTCCCTATTGTTTCTAGTAGTAGTAGTAGTAGAATGTGATTTAATTTGATAATTTACAGAAGTTTACATATATTTACAAATTCACAAGTATAGCATTGGCTTTTCCGTCAGCCAGAAAAAAGAGTATTATTCAAACATTTTGTATAGTATAGATAAAAGTAAAATTGAATTTGAAAAGATTAGACTCCTTTAAGATGATCACAACAAAAAATAAAAATACATATTTTGTTTTCTTCTTAAAAAGCTTCATTTAAAATTTGATTTCTGTAGTCAAGGGCTGTTTTAACGTAGCTTGATAACATTATCCAATCTTCACCATTCAAGACATTTGCAGCTTCATCAACAGTTAAATAGTTTTTCTTCGGGAAAGAATATGCAACAGTCGATAACATATTTTTACTAACTTGCATTGCTAGATCATACCTAGACAAGGGGAAAAAGTGATATGCTTTCTACGTTGACTTTAAGGCTGCCTTCGACTCAATGGACAGAAATGTGTTTTTCTACAAGCTTTGTTGTCTAAGCTTATCGTCGAAAATACTCAAAACATTACGAGGGCTGTATGAGCAAAACCTCACAGCAGTATGGGATGGAAATTAAGGATCTTCCTGGTTTCATACTTCTTCCTGGGTCAAACAGGGCTGTCTTTTGAGTCCACTTCTGTTTTCGCATTTCTTGGATGACCTTACATCGTTTTTGCCTGGAGGTATTAGTTTTGCTGGTACAGTAATAAAAACTTTGATGTATGCGGACGACAGTGTCATTTTTGCGGAGACTCCAAATATGATGCAAATAATGATTAATAAATTGCAATTGTAATCCCGTAATTGGGGTCTTACAGTTAACACTAACAAATCCAAAGTAATGATATTTCGAAATGGCACAGGGCGATATGCAAGGGAGGAGAAATGGATGTGGGAAAATGTGGAGCTTGAGTTGGTGAGGGAATATAAATATCTTGGAGTCATCATTACGCCTCAGATATCGTTCAAAAAGCATCTGCAGGAAAAGCTTATAGAAGCAAAAAAAAGCCATCGACTGCAACTGGAGGGGGGTCCTTGGAAAAACACAGATAACCCCGAGTGCTAAATATAAAATTTTCGAAGCAGTCATGAGGACAGTGATGTGCTATGCTGGTAAAGCATGAGGTTTCTTCAATATGAGGAAGTAGAAAAATTACTGAGGTATTTTTTGAAAAAGATCTTTTGGCTCCCCGAAAACACACCTACATATATGCTACATTTGGAGACCGGGGTGTCTCCGCTCTACGTCTTTTCCTTCAAGTTGCATTTGTTCTACATTGCAAAGGTTATGGCTCTCCCAAATCACCGTCTGCCAAATACTATCGCAAAATATCTGCTATCACAAAAATCACAGTTCTTCGAAGAATATTCACGACTTGAAGTTCAGCACGACATCCAGTTGGTAGAAAGAAATAGTGGTGATTGGAAAGACATTTTTCCAGAATTGTTACTAAGGATTGAAGATTCTTTCTTTGTTAAATTTAAGGAGTCAGCCCAACGGAGTTGTACTCGAAACATGTATAAACTCCTGAGATACGACCTTGGACCTAACAATTACTTCAACGAACGATATACAATAGAAACAATCTCTTTCATTTTCAAAACCAGAGCAGAATTACTACGACTGAACTACATACCATACGGACATGATGGAAGTACGGAATGCAGTTTATGCAATCTACGTACGACAGAAAATGTTCTCCATTTTATAGGAACATGTCCGATCCTGCAAGCAATACGGAGACAGCACTTGAAGAAAAATTATTTAACCTATTGTTTCTAAATCTCCTGAAATGCCTAAAATTGTCATGCTCTTATTATGTTTTTATTCAATGAACTATTTTTCACTACACAAATAGAAGCTCCAGTGTGTAATAAAAACTGTATATTTTGATAATATTCTAGTTTTAACTGTACGTAAATGCCGTTCGATATTCCGGGAGTGCAAATGGCATTTGGCATTGGTGGATTAATTAATTCCCCTCCGATGGGTCGGCTTCCCCCTCTGTGGGTTGCTCGTTTCCCAATGCTAAAACTCTGTGACTATTAATGTTATTATTGTTAGGTGGGGTACTCCTACTGGTGTTTCTATTCTGTTGTGTATCATTACTTCGGGAAAAATTATTCCTTGTATGTTTCTATTATTATTAGGAAGGTTTCTGCTGGTGTTAAAGCTTTGATTATTATTTTGTATCTAGTGGTCTCTATGATGATTCTGGGAGAAAGCTTGATTGTTATTATTGTTACTAACATTATTATGTCCTAAGAAATTTGGTGAGTAGTTATTACCGCGAAAAAAGTTTTGCCTGGAAAGATTTTGATTGCGATTGTTAGAATTGTTATAACCTGATCGGTAAGATATACGAAAATTTCCTCAACCCTGGTTTCGACTTTGGGGTTGAGAATAATTTATGTTGATTATATATCGGACTGTTTCTATTGCAGCGGAGAAGCTTTGGTTTAATTCTAATAAGTGTTGGATTGCATCTTTTAGTTTGGTATGGCGAGCGCTATCAAGTACTATTTTTGACCGGGCATTTACTCCTTTTTTAAGAAATGCTAAACCACATCTCTCGTTCGCAATGGTTAATGTTTCTCTTGTTGCTTCTCCATGGCAAGCTACCTCGAGCTCTGTCATCCTAAATATTAGGCTTTCTATGTTTGTTACGAATTCTCGAATCGGTCGGTTGCCTTGGTGAGAACGACTTAATTGCGTTTGTATGGACTCAATAGATTCTTTGGGTCCACATTTCTCAAATAAGAATTTTTTAGGCTTTTGAAATCCTCTGGTTTTTGGCTCCCTAGTTCGGTAAGTGTTTTACCCTAGATTTTACATTTTAATAAGAACTTAATTAAAATCGGTTTGTAATCTTCACTCAGTGTGTCGTGTTAAGATTCGACACTATTTACAAAGTATCTAATGTTGTTTGTTCTTTTACTGTCTTCTTCACAGTTCAGAGTCGGCAATTTCTGAGCTAACCTAAAATTGAATACCTCTGTCATTTTGATATTATCTAAGCTATCGCTAACTATGTTACTATCCTTAAGTTTTGTATCAATATCGCCCTTTTCCAAACTATCTTTAACTTTATTTTCTGCGCCCAATTTAAGACTTTAAGCTTGAATTACTAAATCCTTCAAGTACCTAACTTCTGCCTCGGGTGCTTTTTCTTGGTCTATATTTAAATATTCTTCATAAAATGAACTCCATAAATTATCTATTTCTTCTAGTTTCTTTTTAATCCTTTCTACTTTTCTTTTTCTACTAGGAGATTTTTTTAAACTGTCATAACAATCTTTGAGTGCACCTAAGGCTTTTATTAGTTTAGAAAAATCATTTTGATAATTAAAACATTTTATTCAAAAGTTTATTCTCATTTAATGTATATTTATATTCAAATTCTTTGATTTATTACATTTTGTTTCACTACCTCCCTTTTACCTGCTTGATTGAACTTATCTTTTAAAAAAGTATGAATATATTTAATGAACCAAACAATAATAATTACAATAATGATAGGAACTATGTCTATTCCGTGTTCATATTTATTGTTTGCCTTTACTACTCAACTTTAGACTGGGTTTTTCCCCTTCTATTAAAAATCGAATTTTATTTTCAAAATTCGAAAAAATACAAAAATAATAATTGAGGAAAACTTTAAATATTATTTGAAGCAAAATTAAAGAAAAAAAAATTGTTTATTTAAAGTTTATATAAAAAAAATTGTACTGGAACATCGTCAATTCCAAGGGGAGAAAAAAAAGTACTCCGAGGACAGGAAACCCACTGTTTAATTGCTTTCCGAGCCGTGGATGCAACTGCAGCAAACAGGTTGTGGAGCTCTTGTTCTTCCTTCTTTATTTTTTTTCTTTTCTTGTGCCTACTCGAGCGAATTGCTTGCTTTACTTGAATGGCTTGTTTCAAGTATTTTTGCCGTTCTGCAATGGATAGGCCAGGTATATTTGCCAACCGGTGAAGCACTGGAATGTGCAGTTTCAGTTTCGCCCTTTTTCCCCCTCTTGTCTTTTGGATGCTGGTATTTGAATAGGTGGACGTCTGGATTTATTTCGCTGAACAAATTTTTCAATTGTAAGGGTTTGGGTACTATTCTATAGAGCTTGGGCTTCGTTGAGCAGTTTTGCAGTTATGGCCAGCTGTGTTTGCCTTGGTTCAGGCTGGGACATCAGAAGATTTTCTTTCTGTTTGACTCTATAGCAACGAGAACTGGTATATGAGGTCGTTCGTTTGCCAGACTGACAAGATCGCCATGTTCTGTTCTGGTGACTTACTTTTCCTAGCCTGTCTTCAAAACTCCGACTTGGTCCGGTGAGTAGCCAAATTAACCAAAACCCAAAAGCAATTCTGCCCTCTAGGGCGATATTGAAATAAAATCTTTAATTTATGTATCAATGTGTCTTGGGTCAGATACCATATTATATACAAGTAGGGTTACCATTCGTCCCCCTTTTGGAGGGACTGTCCCTCCTTTTTAATTCAAAATATTTATTGGCCCAAAAAAACAAAAATTACAAAGGGGGATACAAATGTCCCTCTTTTTCGCCCCCATGTAATATTTTTTGTACCTTAAAGCAATATTTGTATACTACCTACTCTTCATTATTAAAAAAAAATTCTTAGCAGGTTTCCATATTAAAGCTGTGAATACTTCCATCACAGTTTTTGTTTCCGTCGATTTACTTTAGCTGATTAGTTAATTTTTAATGGTTTACGATTTTTTAGCACATCTTCGTTCTCTACCTCTAATGTGATCATATCTATCTCCATTATTTTCGTTACTTTTATTTCTAGTTAAATTATCCATTAAAGTTTCTGGTACATAAGAATCATTAGTTTTATCAACTATTTATAATTTGATTAAGATGTCGTTCCCAGATCTTATTTGAATCATTGGCGCAAAATTTTATACAGCCTGATGTTAAGGGCTTAGCATTATACTACTTAACTGTTTGCTAATACTAAAGCACTTTACTAATATTTTTCCAATTTTAAACACTCTTTGACTAGCACCATACTTAATCTATTTTCTTAATGAACTACAGCTAAACACGCCTAAAAAAGTAAGTGAACATAACATTTTCACGTTTGTAAATGTCAAAGTGGCATATGGATTTAGTACGATACTAAAAAAATAAAGTATATATTTTGTGATTTTAACTTTAGTAAAATGTGAAGAAGATAGTATGTTAATAACTGATTTAAAATTATCAAAATCCTCTTTTTCGCCTAGTATCATACTAAAAATGATTTAATATATTACTAAACCCACTAAAATGTTGCGCCAATAACTTTAACTTAATAAGTCTGTATTCCTAAACGTTTAATAATTTTAGCTTTTGACCAACATATTTTATTTGACGAAGAATAATTTTTTACCATAACCATACCATTTGTATCAAAAGATCTTCTACTATTACTAGATTTATAATTACGTTTTTGATTCATTTGTTTTAATATGTGATTTAACATTATTTACGTTAATGATAATATTTCAATTAGGATTTAATAAATCTAAACGGGTTCTTAATTTTCGGCCCCACATTAATTCTGCCGGAGACACACCTGTGCTTGAATGAAGTGTACTCCTCCAGTCAAGTAAGAACGCATTTAAGGCTAATTCAATATTATTGCTTGACTTATTTTTATTATCTAAAGCCCGTTTAATAGCGTTCGTAATCGTCTTAACGAAATTTTCGGCTTGACCGTTCATGGCTGGATTACCGACTGGCATAGTTTTGTGTTCAATTCCATTTATGTTTAAGAAATTCTCGAACTCTTGTGAAACAAAAGGTGTTCCGTTGTCGGATACCAACACTTTAGGTACACCAAGCCGTGTGCAAAATGGGTCTTAACTTTTCGATAGTTGCTCTAATTGTAGTGTTGTTACCCATATTTTCAAACACTCTGCCCACTTACTATGGCTATCAACTACAACCATGAACCACTTCTTAAAAATCGGACCTAAGAAATCAATGTCAATTCGTGTCCATGGTTCTTCAGGCCATGCCCAATTCAATAGCGTTACCCTTCGAGGATTACTTCTTGTAGCTAGACAGGGTTCATAAGATTTAACTATCGGTCTTGTTTTGGCCACCAGCAGTATTCTCTTGCCATATCTTTTATTTTAGCAATCCCCATGTGAGTTTTGTGTAACTCGTTCAAACTGTATTTTTGCAACACAGATGGAATCACCAACCGGTAGCCCCAAACCAAGCATCCGGCCTCCACGCCCAGTTCATTTCGTCCTAAATAGAAAGGCCGCATTTGCTCATCAATTTTGTCATGTACCCAACCATTTGGTAAAAACTTTTGAATGCTTCCTAACTATCTTTTTCCATCTCGCATCTTTACCTCTTCTACATATTAATGTAAAGATTTTCAGACACTAGGAAAACGCGAAAAATAATCAGCCATTGGCTTCCGACTTTTCAATATCAAATGTACACCCAGCTAAACTAAAGCTATTCGTTGGAGACGGTTTGCAGGCATAACGGGAATACACTGTTTACAACCTAAGATGTGCAGAAGTGGTTTATTGTCAGTAACCAAGGTAAACTGTCCACCGTATAGGTATTGATGAAATTTTTTGACTCCAAAAACTATGTCAATTGCCTCTCTATCCAATTGAGAGTATTTCATTACAGTCATGGTTAACTTTCTATATACGAATTCCACAGGTCTTTCCAGACCATTTTCCTAAACCTGCAATAGAACGGCACCTAGACCAACTGGAATTGCATCCACTGTCAACTTAACGGTTAAGGATGGATCAAAATGAGCTAATGCTCTATATGAAATAAATTAATTTGATAGTAGAGATTTTTAACGTGTTTTTTTATAATAAATTAAAGATTTTATTTAAATAACTATAAACACCGTAAGAGTACTTGTTACATTTATACTTTATATTTTACTTTTACTTCGTTAAATACTTTAGTATTTATTATTTTATTTAAAATTATTTTTAAGAAAATTAATTCAACACTAATAACTTAAGATTATTACTAGAAAACAAGTAAGTAGATATCATAAAAAAAACTAAATGTACCAAAGAATTTACTATTTAATAAAAGGATTTGTAACTGAGCAAAATACCTTTTGAGTTTTGCCTGTTCAACAAAACGTTTTCGGGTTACAGCAGGAGTTTCTGTAACATTTTACAAATCTTTTGTGCAGTAAACACACTAAACCATGAAGAAAGATACCACTTAAAGTGACAACAAATCCGAGGCAAAAGGAGAGTTACAATTGCTGTGTGTGTGACGAGCCCGATTCCGCCGAAGATATGGCCCAGTGCGACCAATGTGATGCGTGGAGTCACTTTAGCTACGCCGGCATGAATACCACCATTCAAGACAAAACATATGTATGTCATATGTGCACAAGTAAGAGTAAATATTTAGATATCGTTTCAGTAGCGAATCCTGCATCTGCTGTGGGGTATACAGAAGCCAATAAGAACGGCCAATTTTCGCAAACATCATCGACAACGATTTCTGCTACGTTTGGCCAAAGCGGTGGTACGCTTCTTTCGACAAATACAGCCGAATTTGTTGCCATACGTAGGAGTGCAGCCAATGTATCGACCACAACCAACCTTATCCGTCTACAGGTATCTGCAGTACAAATCAGTACTGCGCATGCTCCAAATGCTGCGACACCTCCTGCGCACAATGCGGCGGAATTTGCCGCATATGCGTTTATGACCTCCGCTCACGCTCCAACTTTGCCGTCGATAGAAAAGGAAAAAACCGACACCTCACAAAATCCAGAACGACTTCTACTAAAGGTTTTGTGCTACTCAAGGACAATTATGCTCCAGAATTTGTGCCTCAACGTCCAAGATCCAAAATTTCAAGCCGCTCAAGTTCATCTAACCACTGCTCAACAACTAAGCGGCTCCAAAAAGAGCTGCAGAAAATCGAAGAGGAGAGGCAGCTGAGAGAAGATCGCGATATAGAAGAACTGAAATTAAGAAAAGAAAGAGAGGCTGAATACATATTCAAAAATACCAAATTATGAATCGAATTGTTGATTCGTCAGACGATGATGATGAGGCTGGCCTCGAGACCGAAGTAAAGTACCAATTAAATTAAATGCTGCAAACGCAAATGTCACCAAATGGGTTCACGAAATACCGGGAAAAGATTGTTTGCACTCCACAACAGTTGTTAATGCAAAACCCTCAGACTGCACACCGAGTAGCTCTCAACATAAACTAAGTCCTAGCTCGTGGGGTGGCACAGAGGTGGGACAATTGTTCAGCGCCGACCAACAGCCGTTATGTTCAGCCGCCATTCATGGTGCCAACCAGGTCCGATCATCACAACCCGGCAACGGAGTTTTGTTACCGAAACCTTACAATCAACAACCGCCGAGCAGGCCACTGATGAATGAGAATGTAGCAACTAAACCTATTCGAGAGCCATCTCTGCCGTGTCAATCCAATCAACATCCTAACGAACAAACTTCCCAATGTCTACCGTCCTCTCAGTACATGCCATCTTATCAACACTTGCCCACGGTCAATAACAACGAATGTACGCCCTCAAGTAATTTCTTGACGAAAAATAATTTAGCAGCGCGACATTTAATTCGTGACTTGCCAGCTTTCGATGGAAATCCCTCGGAATGGCCACTCTTTTTTGCAAGTTACAAGCGGAGCACTGAACTGGGTGGGTTTAGTGATGAAGAAAACCTTATTAGTTTGCACAAGTCTCTTAAAGGTGGGGCACTAGAAGCGGTAAGAAGTTTAATTATACAACCCAACTGTGTAGATCGTGTGATAGAAACTCTATGAATGTTGTATGGAAGACCGTAATTAATTATCAACACTCTGGTTCGGAAGATTGTTTCTACACCATCGCCGAAAGCAGATAAGCTAGATACGATTGTCACGTTTGCAATCGCAGTACAGAGCCTTTGCGCTACAATCGAAGCTTATGGTATATTCGACCATCTCAATTATCCCATGCTCATGCAAGAACTCGAGGAAAAGCTTCCCCCAACTCTCCGTCTTAACTGGGCCATCCATAAGCAATCGTTGCCCACGTGAACACATTTACATTTCAGTGCGTGGATGTACATGATGGCGGAAGCCGCAAATGGAGTTCTTGTTTCAGAACCCTCCAAAGAATCCATAAGAAAAGAAACTCAACAAAGGATGGAAAGATAACAATTGTTGCATATGTGGTGGTGACTGCTCTTCGGTAGCAAATTGCAAAAAGTTTCAGGATACTAACCGCTCCGCCAGATGGGAGGAAGTGAGGAAGCACCACTTATGCAGCAGATGTTTAAAAAGGCACTTAAACTACCATTGTAAGTCAGACTCGGTATGCGGAAAGAATAACTGTGTCCTAAAACACCACTATCTCCTGCACAATGACCAGAAAAATCCTGCACAATATTCTCCTACAAATGGAACTGTTGGGATGCATTCAGAACACAAGCTGGATTCTCGGAGTTACAACACTGACCCCGTTCTGTTTCGGATTGTACCTGTGTTCCTATATGGCAAAGGAATACAAATAAAAGCATATGCATTCTTGGACGACGGGTCATTCGTAACTATGATAGATGAAGGACTCGGGAGGCAGTTGAATATTTTAGGAACGTCACGATTACTCTATCCGAAATGGACTGGAAATACTTCGCGATATGAAAGCAAATCCGAACTGATTAACTTTCAAATATCTAGTACCAGCACCAATTCAGAAAGGTTTCATCTTACAGATATACACACTGTGGAGCAACTATGCCTACCTGCTCAAACCCTCAACCCTGTCGAGCTACAAGAGAAGTTTGGGCATCTAAAGGGACTAGACATCGCTGCATACAATAAAGCTGTTCCAAGATTGCTTATAGGGGTGAACAATGCCCAACTCAGTTTTCCTTTAAATCCCAGGAGGGAGGTCGAAATGAACCCTTGGCAACTAAAACGCGACTTGGATGGGTGATTCAAGGAAATTGTATCAGAGACTTAAGCAATAACAATAAAACTCAGAACTTCCACGCTTGTGAGTGTAATGGCCTCGATTTGCGTCATCTTGTGAAGAACTTTATCTGTGACGACACGACACTTTTGGGGCTCAAGAGTCGAAAAAGATCACGATGTCCGACGATGATGCTCGAACCTTAGACCTGCTCAACACCCGTACGATTCGCAAGTATGGGAGATTTGAAACGATACTTCTTTGGAGAATTGATGAAGTACAATTGCCGGACAGATACCACATGGCTAGAAGACGGTTCGTCTGCCTCCCAAATGAATGGTGCGGGATCCAGGTCTAGCCGAAAAGCTGAACAATAAAATTTACGAATATATCAGGAAGGGTTACGCACGCCAGATCACACAAAAAGAGATGGTGGAAAATCAGAACCGGTCATGGTTTTTACCAGTTAACGGAAACAAACCTGGTAAAATTAGAATCGTTTGGGACGCTGCAGCTACGGTTTGTGGTATATCACTCAATTCTCAACTTCTCAAAAGTCCCGATCAACTTACGCCTTTGACGTCCGTCATATATAAGTTCAGGCAGCATAAGATTGCAATTTGCGAAGACATTATGGAAATGTTCCACCAACAAAAAGTGGACCAACATAATCAAACATTTCTGCGGGGCTACCATGAGAACGGAAACCCCGAGATATATATCATGACTGTGATATAATTTGGGGCAACTTGTTCGCCGTGTACTGCACATTTCATCAAGAATACCAACTCAGATTTGTTGTGTTTTAAATGAAGGAAAACCACCGACGCCTTTTAAGATTCAAGAGTTTATTCGTTTATTATGATGAGGAGGACTGTACGACTGTACTCAGTTAACGCTAGATAACCACTCCCTTGATGGTATGATATTAGTTAACGGGTGAGAAGTGCAAGTCATGAATTTATATATTAGGTATATAGTAAAGTTACATTTATGTACATAGGGTAATTAATGATCATTAATATCATTCTCCGTTTACACTTCTCATCCGAGCATTACATTATTAGATAATATACTACACTCTCCCCCCGTAGGTATTCTTATTTAATATACATATTATGTATGTTACAAAATTTCAAAAAATATAATATGACTTCATTATGAACATAATTGAAAACAATTCTGTACATACAGTTTAAAATTTATAAGATTCTACTTTCTTAACATTACGTTTGCCTTTTTTCTGAGCTATAGGCAATGATTCCCTTCCAACTTCTTCTTTTATTGGATTGTTTACAATTTCTTCTTTTTTACAATTATCAGGTTTAAGATCGATCGGTTGTTTTTCCAAATGAGCATCAGCAGTATCAGGGAGATTCAACACGCTATCACCCCTTAAATTTGTAACGCGAACATCAGAGCTAGAACATTTCTTCCTTAGTTGATTTTGGTGAACATATCTTATTTTCGAGTTCAATTCAATTAAATACGTTAAGCTACTAATTACTTTTTTTACCATTGCTGGTACCCATTTCACAATTTGTTTTAATTCCGATCTATACATTACTTCTTCGCCCACAGAATATTTCTTATAATTTACATTTTCTTTAACAACTGGGATTTTTATTTTTATTTCATGGTTTAAATTACTATTACCACAGTGTAAATCTTTATCGAAATTTTTAATTTTTGGATTAATATAATATAATTTATTTAAAGGCTTAAATGAAAAAATCAACTCTGAAGGTGTTTTACCGGTAACCGTACACGGAGTGTTGTTATACACCATCAAAAATTCAAATATAAAAGCGCTTAAGTCCGAACTGGATTGCTTTTCAAGCAACATTTTCTGTAAAGCAGATTTTGTAGTCTGAACACCACGTTCTGGCAACCCATTACTTTGACTATGATAGGGTGGTGTCGGTTTGTATTCTATCTTGTTGGCTAGGCAGTATTGTTTGAACAGATATGCGCTAAATGGGGGACCATTATCGGAGACTATGCACCGAGGGAACCCAAAAATTACAAAAACTTCCTTTAAAACCTTAAGTAATGAAGCTAAATTGTTGTTGTTGTCATTTCTTTTACAAAAAAAAACTTACTAAACGCATCAACTATTATTAAACACGTTTTTCCTTTCAAATGAAAAAAATCAAGATGAATGCGAAAAAAAGCCTGCTTAACGGGAGGCCATATAGTGTCACATTTTTCTTTAGGTACATTTTGAGTTGCTTGACAAATGTTGCAATTTTTTACGAAGCTTTCGATTGCTTTATCTATACCCACCCACCAAACATATGACCTTGCAAGCATCTTCATTCGTACCATGCCAGTGTGGCACTCATGCAAGACATTTAACACTTTTAAACGTAAGCTTTCTGGAATCACCAGACGATGATGATAAAATACACACTCATCATCAGTGCATAAGGCATTTTTATTTACAAATATAATCGAAACTTTAAATCAACGTTTTTTGGCCATCCTGTACTCAGGAATTTAAGAACTGAGCACAAAATTTCGTCATTTTTAGTTTCTTTCCTAACTAAATCAAAATCGAGTAACTGGTCTGATCCAAAAAAATTGATTGGAATGTGCTCTATTCCAGAATCAACGGGTATTGGATGTCTTGATAAAAAATCAACATGAGCCATCTTTGTACTTCTTTTATAAATAATCTTGTACTGATATTGAGATAAAACTATAGACCACCGCTGAAGTCTCGCAACGGCTACAGCAGAGTTACTTTTTGTTGGACTAAATATCTCTTTTATGGCCATGTTATCAGTGCACAATGTAAACTGATGACCATATATAAAAGTGTGAAACTTATTTATGGCGAAAATTACAGCTAATCCTTCTCTGTGGAGTTGAGAATAATTTTTCTCAGAAGAGCTTAATGTGCATGAAGCATAAAACACGGGCTTCTCAGCTCCATCCAAAACATGTGCCGAAATCGCACCTACCCCTACTGGACTTGCGTCTGTCGAGAGAACTATCTCTTTCTGTGGGTCATATAACTCCAACACTTCAGCATTCACCAGCAATTGTTTACATTTTCTGAATGCTTCTTCACATTTTGATGACCAAACAAACGCTTCACCTTTCCTCTTTAAATTATTTAAAGCAAAGCACTCTGAGGAAATGTTAGGTGATAAAAATTTAGCAATCCCAAAAACGATTCGAGCTGCTGTAAATTTTTCGGCGTAGGAGCCTCCAATATTGCCCTGACTTTTTCTTTTTGTGGGCCAAGGCCTCCTTCGGACAAGTTATGACCCAAGAAATCAACAGACGTTTTAAAAAATTTGCACTTTTGTAAATTAATTCGCACATTATGTTTCGACAACCGTCTTAGGACCTCAAACAATTGTTGTTTACATTCGATTAGATTGGCACCACCGATGATGATGTCATCAATGTAGCACAAGACTTTTTTAAG
Organism: Philhelius pedissequus; assembly: GCA_910595825.1. Taxonomy (NCBI): domain Eukaryota; kingdom Metazoa; phylum Arthropoda; class Insecta; order Diptera; family Syrphidae; genus Philhelius; species Philhelius pedissequus. The sequence continues at coordinate 112,105,073 of OU343160.1, forward strand.
ACCTAAAAGGATCCTGTCCATTACGGACTGAAATATACCTGGAGCGCTACTCACTCCAAAAACCATACGGTTAAAAACATATAGACCATTAAATGTGTTAATAACTAAAATCATGTATGCACCTTTAAGGTCGATAACACAAAAATATGTGCATCCAGAAATCTGAGCAAAAATTTCTTGCAACTTTCTTAAGGGATAATACATTGTCTCTGTGCACTTATTTATTGTGACCTTACAGTCCACACAAATCCGAATAGAATCATCGTTTTTCGGAACGATAACAATGGGACTAGCCCAACGACTGACACTAATTTTTTCTAAAATCCCTTCTTGAACCAACCGGTTCAACTCTTCATTGACCTTATCCCTCAATTTAAAGGGTACACTATACGGGGCATGAAATATTGGCACAACATCTGGCTTCAAAACAATATCAGCCTCAAACCCGACTATTGTCGAATTTAATGTGGTTTCAACTATATTTGGAAATCTACTTTTGATCTCACTTACGATTTCATCCTCTGTAATTACACTGAAAACATCCAACTCGGCTTCAAACGACTTTCTCCAGCTCGGAAACATGGCATCAATCTAGGGACGACCCATTAAACTTATTTTTGGACGACTGCCTTTGACTACTACGACTTCAAGATTAAAAACTTTACCGGCAAAACATACTTCACAGTCCATTGTTCCAAGCTCATCTAGTTCCCCACCTGTAACTGATACTAAATTAGACTTATTCCTAAAAATTTTACAATCCGAAAAATATAACTTATATTGATCCTCAGACATTACTGATGTAGTAGCACCAGTATCAATCTCCATTATAACTGGTTTTCCATTGATGACGACATCATATATTTCAGGTTGATTAATTGAATTCACGCTACTGATAACGTGGACAGCTGACTTCTTGTTGGGACACATACGTGCTATATACCCTTTTCGGTTGCACACAAAGCATTCCCAGTTGATTGCAGGGCAATCTTTATGTGGCGACCTTCCGCAACGTTGACATTGACTTTGACTCTGTTGACGACTTTTAGACCGATATGATTTTGTGCACTTGAACGATAGTTGCTGGACTTCAAATTGTATGACGGCTTGGATAAGGCTTGCTTCTGGTTTTTTGACTGACCAGAAGAATACACAGCATTGGTGGCTCTTGACACTTGAACTGAGCTTGATGCTTTTTCGGACGACTCTATTGTGAGGGCTTTCTCACAATACTGGTCGAAGGTAAGATTTTCGTTCTCCAGCAAGGCTTGTTGAATCTTTTCGTGTTTTAATCCAACAATGAAACGGTCGGACAGTTGTTCATCGAGGATTTTCATTTTATAGATTCCAATTTTAGAATCGACTGCATAGGACAATGACAGTGCCGGTAACGTTAGCGTTGATGTTGCCCTAGTTGTGGACGTGGTGGTTGTGGTGGTGGTGCTGGTGGTACTGACGGTGGCGGATGGCAATGGTTCTGTTATGATCGGCGCTGTGGTCGATGACATGAATGGTATGTAAGTATCTTGGGTGGACACGTGACTGACATCCATATAATCTCCAAAACAGCAATCCTGAGCTGCTGCCTTTAACCTTAAAATATACTCGCTTATGGACTCCCCCTGCTGTTGGACGACATTATGGAACTTGAATCTTTCGGAGCGCTTATTCGGTTTTGGCGCGAACTGACTACGCAGCAAAGATATGTTCTGATAGAAAGATTTTTCACATGGTGACACTGGATAAGCCAACTTTGCGAGTAACTCGTACATGGCTTTACACGTAATTCCGATGAAAAGACTATTTTTATCGTTTTCTCCGATATTATTCAATGTAAGGAAATTGTTTAATCGATTTTCGTAGTCTCGAAAACTGTCACCACGCTCATAAGGTTCCACATTACCAATCAATTTCATTTTAAAGCACACAGGAATTCAAAACCCTTTGAAAACAATTTACCTATGCTTTTTTTTTTTTTTTTTTTTTTATTTCCTCGTCGCCAAAATGTTGTGTTTTAAATGAAGGAAAACCACCGACGCCTTTTAAGATTCAAGAGTTTATTCGTTTATTATGATGAGGAGGACTGTACGACTGTACTCAGTTAACGCTAGATAACCACTCCCTTGATGGTATGATATTAGTTAACGGGTGAGAAGTGCAAGTCATGAATTTATATATTAGGTATATAGTAAAGTTACATTTATTTACATAGGGTAATTAATGATCATTAATATCATTCTCCGTTTACACTTCTCATCCGAGCATTACATTATTAGATAATATACTACAAGATTATTTTGCTGCTGAATTTCCGAGAGCGGTGCGGTCAATAAAGGAAAATCACTACGTAGATGACTTGATGGATAGCGTCCCTACTGAGGAAGAGGCAATCAGATTAGCGCAATAGATTCGGCATATTCATAGTCAGGGTGGCGTCCATATCAGAAACTGGGTTTCCAACTCGCCCGCAGTTCTAAAAGCACTTCAAACCGCACCAGTCGAACAAATAAACATGAACGTGAACGTTGAGCTAGGCACAGAAAAGGTGCTTGGGATGTGGTGGTCTACATCGCTAGATTGCCTCACTTTCACTACTAACCCAAAGCAAAGAGAAATTCTTGTCGGATTAGGACGACCTACAAAGCGCGAAGTCCTCAGAGTAATGATGACTATTTTCTACCCTCTAGGGCTCATAGCATGTCTTCTTACGTACGTAAAGATTCCTCTGCAAGAGATTTGGTGGTCTAAAATTGATTGGGGCGATGAAATTAGAGATGAAGAGTACAATAAGTGGCTTAAATGGGTGCACCATTTACCCAAAGTCGAGCTGATAAAATTACCAAGATGTTACATGACTTCAACTTGGGGCCAAGAGGTACAACTACATATTTTCGTCGATGCAAGCGAAAATGGCTTCGCGGACGTAGCGTACCTAAGAAATGCAAGCTGGTGGAGACTACTCTGATAGGAGCAAAAACTCGGGCAGCACCCATTAAAGCGTTATCGGGTCGAGATTGGGCAAGAGTATTACAGAATTGCATGGCATTGCCTTTAGTAAACGAAACTTCTGGTCGGACTCCAGAACTGTTCTGTGTTGCCTCCGTTCTGACCACCGAAAATACCGACAGTACGTAGCCTTTCGTGTAAGTGAAATTTTGGACCTCACTGAAATAGAAGAGTGGAGATGGAGTCCCACAAATATGAATGTCGCTGACGGGCCAACAAAGTGGCAAAAACCTCCAGACTTAAAACCCACTTCCAGTTGGTTTAAGGGACCAAATTTTTTGAAATTCCCTTCAGACGAATGGCCGCAGGAGGCAATCGTGGGTTCCACAATTGAAGACCTGAAAACGAATTTCGTTGCTATTCATACCCCTGTTCAACACAGCATTTTCCGATATAACGAAATCTCTACCTGGTGGAAGCTTCTTAGGAGCACAGCGTACGTTTTCCGATTTGTGCATAACACAAGCTTTACAAGAAAAAGGACATCTAGGGTGAGTGGCCCTCTCTTACAAACGGAATTACAGGCCGCGCAGAATGAGCTGATAAAGGAAGCACAACATTGTGCATTCGCAGAAGAAGTCGCAGATCTATCAACGAACCGCTGGTTAAAGAAAAGCAGCACTCTTTACAATCTGTGCTCATTTCTGGATGAAGATCAACTCATTCGAACCAATGGGAGAATACGCTTAGCAGATCAACTCAGCGCAGACTTTAAGCTACCCATTATCCTTCCAAGGTTCCATCGAATTACAACGCTTATTATTGAAGATATTCACTACCGATACAATCACGAAAACGACGAAACCGTGGTTAATGTTCTCCGACAAAAATTTTACATTCCTCATATGCAATCTGCTTTAATAGCCGTCAAGAAATCATGTCCACAATGCAAGATTAATAAAGGCCAACCTCGCCCACCAATTATGGCACAACTGCCTCATGCGAGACTGGCATCCTTCTGCCGGCCGTTCTCATACGTTGGGGTCGACTACTTTGGCCCTATTCTAGTTACAGTAGGCCGGAGAAGTGAAAAGCCTTGGGGAGTATTTCTCACCTGCCTTGCCATTAGGGCCGTCCATATAAAGGTTGCTCATACGCTTCTGGAAGTGCTGGGTATCAGAATACATGCCCACAGTTACCAGACGCACAAAATGGTTCACGCCAACAAAACCCTTAGAAATCGGTGATATAGTCTTAATCGTGGACCCAAATAGTCCAAGAAACAGCTGGCCCAAAGGACGGATAGTAAGAGTCAAGCTATCCAAAGATAACCAAGTACGAAGTGCCTTTGTACAAATGCAGAATGGAGTCTACGAAAGACCCACAATCAAACTGGCGGTTCTCGATATCCAAGCCCCAACGGACACCAGCCCCCATGAAGAACTACCAATGCGGAATGTGGAGAAAGCTGCGGACGCACCCTAAAGAAGTAACATCAAAATGGGGCTGATGGGTGGAACTACTTTCGCTAACAGAAACGTCAGAAACAAAACTTTCCGGGAGCGATTCTCCTTCTTTGCTAGCCACGAGGTGGTTTTAGTTTTAAGAAAATTAATTTAACACTAATGACTTAAGATTATTATCAATAGAAAACAAGTAAGTCGAAATCATAAAAACTAAATGTACTAATGAATTTACTATTTAATAGAAGGATTTGTAACTGAGCAAAATATCTTTTGAGTTTTGCCTGTTCAACAAATTGTTTTCGGGTTACAGCTGGAGTTGCTGCAACAGCGACTATTAAACGAATAAATATGAACAGAACCGAGTTGCAAAATTGGCTTGAAAAACATATAGAAGAATTTTCACCAACTGGCACTTATACACAATTAAAAAAGATGTATTAAGGCAAACTTTCTGAACTAGAGGAAGAGAATTTTGAAAATTCCAACAATTCCGCAAATTGTCAAAGAGGTGCACTTAACCCTTTGATAAGCCAAAAAGAACTTGGAAACAACAATCAATTCGAGGAACCTGCATCAGAAAATCTCTTACAGCAGAGGAAGCTGAAATTGATATACACATACATACTTCAAATTATATTTTTCTAGGGGAATTTGGTCAAATTCATGCACCTAGAAATATATGTATGTTATGCCCGTGGTCTGGCTAGTGGTAAATAAATAGAAGAAAACGCATGAATTTGACCAAATTCCCCTAGAAAAATATAATTTGCAGTATGTATGTGCTGCAAATTTTATTAGAGTGGGTAGTCATCGACCAAAAAATAGTGCGTCTTAGAAGGACACGATAGGATCTAACTGATGAGCCCAACTATCGTGTCCGGGCGAAACGATTTTTGGACTAAAGGTCATAAAATATTTCAATTTGACTTAAATCCACACAGTCCACTAAACCGAAAACAAAAATAATATATAGGTATTATTTGCGTTTTCTTCTATTTATTTACCACTAGCCAGACCACGGAAATAACATACATATATTTCTAGGTGCATGAATTTGACCAAATTCCCCTAGAAAAATATAATTTGCAGTATGTATGTGCTGCAAATTTTATTAGAGTCGGTAGTCATCGACCATAAAATAGTGCGTCTTAGAAGGACACGATAGGATCTAACTGATGAGCCCAACTATCGTGTCCGGGCGAAACGCATTTTGAACTAAAGGTCATAAAATATTTCAATTTGACTTAATAAGAATTTTAGAAATTGCAAGCAAAAACCTACTAATCGAGTGGCACTTTTAGATGAATTCAACTCCGAACACCGAAAATGGAGAAACAAAATATAACGATCCTCTTTCCGAGTTAAATTATGTAAGTTTTACCTTTTTGATTAATGGTTTTAGGCATAAATGTAAAACTTTCCTTACAATTTTTGATTCGGGAAGTCCAATTAGTTTAATGAGGAAATATGCTGTTCAAAGTAATTTAACTTATCAATGGACTTAATATTCTGGTTTCAAAGGATTGGAACATTTTAAATTATATTCTTTCGGAAAAACTAAAATTGAAAATTTCTTTCGGAATTTGAATAAACAAATTTATATTTTTGTTGTACCCGATTCGGTTATTCCATATCCTCTCTTATTGGGTCGGGACTTTTTGAATGCATTTAACATTAAATTTATGATAGTTGATTTAACCTTAAATAAGATTCCAGAAAAAAATGTTAAAATTTTAGATGATCTAAATAAAAATCGATCATTTTGTTCCGGATATTTTTAAAATAAAGGAAGATGCACTTTTTGAATTATTAGTCCAATGCACCGGAAAAAGATTAAAACATTAATTGAAAATAATTATCTACACCTTGCAAATATTCCAATTTCTAACAAACAAACATATAAAATGAAAATTTACTTAACTTTCGACACACCAATAACTTCACCACCTCGAAGGCTTTCATAGAAACACATATTTTACAACCTTAGATCTTAAAAACGGATTTGACCATGTTAAGATCTCTGAAAATTCAATTCCGTATACAGCAATTGTTACTCCAGACAGACAGTTTGAATTTCTACAAATGCCATTTGGATTGAAAAATGCGCCAACAGTATTTCGGCGGCTTATTAACAACAGATTACATCCATTTATCGAAGAAGGTGTGGTTGGTATACTGGGTGGCCCACGAATCGTGCTACAATAAGAAATTTAAATAACTTTTATTTTAATCGATGTATTTCATTAATTTTTTTTATTGGATTAAAAATTAAATTTTATTTTAGATAACTAATGGTTTTTGAAGATGATAGACCGCAAATTGTTCATTGTGGCCTGAAGGGTTGAAATTGGGTTCGCCTCAATTATTGTCTTAATGGACTGCTTCAATTCAGTCAAATCCCTGGGTTTCGTTTTGTACACTCCCTGCTTGACATAACCCCCTAAAAAAAAGTCTGGTCTAGTCAGGTCAGGTGACCTGGGGGCCAGCGGAAAGTGCAGCTTCTGGAAATCAATTTGTTTGGGAACTTTCGTTGGAGCTCCGCCATAACTTGTGTGGCTACGTGTGCACTTGATCCATCTTGTTGAAAAAACTCCTTCAACATCTTTAAATAACGGTCCCCATTGACAGTTTGTGTTACACCGTTTTCTTCAAGGAAGTATGGCCCGACAATACACCTTGATGAAACTGCGCATCACACAGTGACTCGTTCTGGGTGCAGTTCCGTCTCATGGAGCATTTCTGGATTAGATTCACTCCATATACGGCAATTTTGCTTGTTAACATTTCCGTTTAAGTCAAAATGGGCCTCATCAGACATGAACAAACTGTTTATCAATGTGTTATCATATTCGGCCATTGCAATCATTTTTCGGCAAAATTCCAGTCGAACAGGCAAATCCTGAGGGTTTAACTTGCATGTAATTTGGACTTTGTACGGAAAAAATTGTAAGTCATCGTGAAGTATCCGCTCTAATGACCGTCTGCTAACTCCAATTTGGCTCGATAAGTTTCGAGTCGAAACACTTGGATTTGCCTGTATTGCCGATGCAACAGCCACGATTGTAACCTGAACCCCAACATTGGGATCTCGATGATACGGTCTTAGTTCGATGCTTCCAGATTCGGCAAACATGTTCACCAGGCTCATAATGGTCCATCTACTCGGGGGAGTACCGCCAAGCTCCAGCCTAAATTCCCTTTGGACGGAAATGACGGACTGCATTCCAAATACTGCACTATCCAAATACTTTTTTCAGTATCCCAAGCGTTTATTTTGATAAATCTAAATAGTAGCCTATAAAATAAAAAAAATAAGCCGATTACTCACACTGAAAAAAAGTTATTACGTTTTATTTTTGAAGCACGATTCGTGGGCCACCCTGTATACATGGATGATATTACAATTGCAACCAAGACTATTGAAGAACATTTAGACGTACTCCAAAGATTACTTCGACGACTTGCTGAATTTCGACTAGAATTGAAATTTAAGAAGTGTCGATATTCCTACAACGAAATTTATTTCTTAGGATTTCAAATCAATAAGAAAATGATCCATCCTAACAATTGACATATAGAAAAAAATGAGAATTTCCCTATTCCTAAAACGAAAGATCAACTCCAAAAATGTTTAGGATTATTTTCATATTTCCGTCGATTTGTCCCTTCGTTTTCAAATATTACTATGCCATTACGAAATCTTCTTAAACTAAATCCTAAATTTGTATTCGATGAATTATGTCTTTCGGCATTTTCTACCTTAAAAGATAACTTAGTAACGCCACCTGTTTTAGCATTGTATAACCCGAAACATGACACAGAATTGCATTGTGATGCAAGCACTGAGGATTTTGGAGGAATAGTAAGGCAAAAACAGGAAGATAATAAATATCATCCCATAGCATATTTTTCACAACGTACAACTTATTCTGAATCTCGATTTGACAGCTTAGAATTAGAAACTCTAGCTATAATATACTCACTATGAAAGTTTCGTGTCTATTTAGAAGGTATTCCATTTAAAATTATAACGGATTGTAACTCCCTTACAATGACTTTGAATTGCAAAAGTGTAAATGCTCGAATAGCTCGTTGGGCATTTGAGCTTGAGAATTATAACTACACCATTCAGCATCGAAGTGGTCTGTTAATGGATCATGTTGATGATTTAAGCAGATACCCAGTAACATACGTTCATAGTCACAAAGACGTTAAACAAATGATTACAGTTTTTAATGCAGATGATGTAGATATGCAAGTACAAATAACTCAAAATAGAGACGAAAATATAGTTAAATTACGAGAAAAGTTAGAAATAGTAGAAGTTCCAAATTTTGTTCTTGATGAGGGTTTAGTTTATAGAAAATGTAAATCTGTTGTTATATGTACCAAAAGAAATGGAATTGAAAATTATAAGAGTGGCACATGAAAAAAATTGTCATATGGGTGTTATGAAATGTCTTAAACAAATTAAAATGCATTATTGGTTGCAGGTATGAGAGCAAAAATTGAAAAGTATATTCAACATTGTATTCAGTGTTTAACGTATTCTGTGCCCCAACATAGTTCAAATCGTACTCTCCACTAAATTCAAAACAAACCTATTCCATTCGATTCTCTTTATGTAAATCATTTTGGCCCTCTTGCGTCAATCATTTCTAAGAGAAAACACATTTTGGTTATAGTAGATGCTTTTACAAAATATGTCAAACTTTATCCCGTAAATTCAAAAAGTACTAAAGAAGTGTGTGTTTGTCTAGATAAGTATTTTTAATTTTATAGTCGACCTCTTCGAATCATTAGTGATCGTGGTTCTTGTTTTTCATCGCTTGATTTTGAATCACATCTACTTGAAAATAATATTAAAACATGTGAAAATAGCTACAGCATCACCTCAGAGTAATGGTCAAGTTGAGCGTGTTAATCGAGTTCTTAAGTCGATATTATCTAAAATTACGGAACCAATTCAACATTCGAATTGGTCGAAACATTTAACAAGAGTCTAATACGCTCTTAACAACTCTGTTCATACCACAACTGGTGCTGCACCTTATCAATTATTAGTTGGTGTAGAACAATAGAATAATATATATATAGAATATATAGAACAATAGAAAACAACAAGAATACAGATACAACAGCCAGTACTAACAAAAAGTTTATCCCCAAATTCCGTGGACCATACAAAGTGCACAAGGTTCTCCCGAATGATCGATACGTAATAATAGACATTGAAAATTGTCAATTGACTCAAATTCCTTATGATGGCATAACTGAAGCCTCACGAATACGTCCCTGGGTTGATTGGCGGGATTCTCATACTTAAAAAAAAACTTTTTTAAAATGGAAATACCTACCTGTATGAATATTTTGTATTTAAATTTATGTAACCAGGGTGATGGCGTGGAGATGCCTGGTTGTTTTGTACTTACGTTGGCGGACGTGCGTCTGTCCGATTCTGGTGATGTCTTGCTGGCGGACGTGCCTCTGTCCGAATATCTGATAAATATCTTGATGGCGGACGTGCGTCTGTCCGAAGATGGCCTCGGCTTCAGACGTGGCCAAGGATTAAATATGTAAGCCCAAATGTGCCAGCAGGCACTCGGGCAAAAGCTGAAGGTTTCTTGATGGCGGACGTGCGTTTGTCCGAAGATGGCCTCGGCTTCAGACTTGGCCAAGGATTAAATATGTAAGCCCAAATGTGCCAGCAGGCACGCGAACAAAAGCTGAAGGTTTCTTGATGGCGGACGTGCGTTTGTCCGAAGATGGCCTCGGCTTCAGACTTGGCCAAGGATTAAATATGTAAGCCCAATTGTGCCAGCAGGCACGCGAACAAAAGCTGAAGGTTTCTTGATGGCGGACGTGCGTCTGTCCGAATTTGGGATTAATGTCAGCAAATTCTTGGTTGTTTTCTGGGGTTTGAAACAAGATGCTTGCCTTCTGCCCTTTAAGCACTTTCAATTGCGGTATTGCAAATATAAATCAAGATTTTTTTTTTTTACAGAGGAAATATATTTTTATGTATTTTTTTTTTTTATTGTATAATATTTCCATACATATTAACTTATTAAACACCTACTGATGTTTTTGTTTAGTTTAAATAACGGCGATTTATTTGTTTATAGATTAAGCTTATTACTAATAAATTTTGTTTCTATATTTTTTAATTTGCTTTTGTTTTATACGTTTTTTTTTTTTTTTTACTGGAGATGCACGATGTGCTCTTCTTGGCAACCAAATCGAAAAAGAAAGAATTAGAGGCAAAGCCGGAAATGCCCACCAACTTACAATGGGGGTTTTTCCTTTTTACGTTGGCTGCCATCCTCGATTGTAGTAGATGATGGTTGCTGCCAAATTGTCATATGTGCGGTAGCACAGTTAGCACTAAATCAGTGCGGTGGCACAGGCTAAATTAATCTGACTACAATCGAGGATGGCAGGAACATACCGGCCTTCCTTGGCAGACTATGCCAACAAATACTTTACTTATAACTTATACATTATATAACTTAATAATAATTAAAATTTAATATTATCGATACATTATTTTTTTTTTTTTTTAAATTTTGAGCACCCAAGTTTTAGGTTACTTCAACCGAAACGGGAAAGGCGGAAGCCTCATTAACTGACTTAAAGGCAGGGTAAAACGCAAAGTTTAACTATTGGTCGCGTGATTTCGCCGAGTTGAGTTTTGATTGTCGCGACTCTTACCCTCCCGTCCGTGCCAGGATTTACTTTTATTACGCGTCCCAGCCGCCATTCCGTTGACGGTAGGTTTTCCTGTTTTATAACCACTAAGTCGTTCGGTTTGACATCCTCTTTTGGCTGTTGCCATTTTTGTCGCTTATAAAGTTCCTTGAGATATTCTTCCTTCCATCGTCGACATAGTTGTTGCTGAAAGCATTTTAATCTTTCATATCGATTGATAAGCGTAAGTGGTTGTGCTTCGATTTCCTCTTCGGGGAATGATAACAGAGGACTACCGCGAAGGAAATGACCCGGGGTTAATGCCGACAGATCTGAAGGATTGTTCGATGTTGGGGCAATCGGTCGAGAATTAAGACATGCTTCGATGCGCGCGAGCAACGAAGAGAATTCCTCGAAACTGAGGTGACAAGTTTTACCGAGTTTTCGCAGATGGGTTTTTAAGCTTTTCACACCCGCTTCCCACAAGCCACCCATGTGGGGTGCCCCAGGAGGAATGAAATTCCATTCAAGCCCTTGAATCCCGTATTTTACCCTAATATCGCTTGAGGCGGATTGTAAGAATTGTTTAAATTCTCGTTTTAGCAGAACGTTTGCCCCGACAAAATTCGTCCCATTGTCTGAAAAGACAGCTTTGGGGAGACCTCTTCTAGAAACGAACCTAGCAAACGCATCTAAAAATACACGCGACGAAAGATCGCTAGTCCCTTCAAGGTGGATGGCTTTGGTGGAAAAGCAGACGAAAAGGCATACATATCCCTTTGTCAAGCGGCAGCCTTGCAACCGAGCGCTTTTAATTTCAAACGGGCCAGCGAAATCGATCCCAGTGTAGTGGAAGGGGGGTGAAAACGTTACTCTTTCTGGAGGAAGAGCTGCCATTAATTGCGTGCGAAGTTTTTGTTTGTGGATGCAGCATGTCTTACACCGATGCACGCAAAATTTAATCAAGTTCTTGATTTTTGGAATCCAAAACAGATTCCGAATTAGCTGCAGCATTAGGGCGTTTCCATCATGCAGCGTGAGATCGTGAATGAATTGAAGTAGAAGCGAAGTAAATTGTGACCCGTAGGGTAAAATAATTGGGAAACGTTCATGCCACGTAAGGTTTGCATGGACGAGGCGACCATTTACACGTAAAATTATATTTGAATCAAGGGCTGGATTCAAAGACAGAATTGAACTTGAGGCTGAAATTGGTTTTCCTTCAGCAAGAGCTTCATATTCACGGGAAAAATGCAATTTTTGGCTCTGAATGATTAAACGAGTTTTAACGAAGTTAATTTCCTTTTGAGAGACGCCCGACAAATCTGCCGCGAACATAGTAGTAGTATCTCGACGGAGACTATAGTAAAAGCGGAACACGTATGTCAAAACTCGAAGCGCTCGTGGTAATGACGAGAATCGCATCAAAAGATCTTCGGTGATAGTTGCGAAAGCTACAACACCTTTGACTTCCAGCTCTTCCTGCGATTCTATGCTTGGCAAGCTGTGCGGCCAACAACCTTCCGATTTGCGCAACCAGTGGGGACCTGTCCACCAAAGGTTATTAGTGCGCAGATCAGTTGGGGAGAGCCCGCGAGTAGCCAAATCAGCTGGGTTATCGATAGACCTCACATGTTTCCAGCGAAGGTTTCCGACGTTATCGAGAATCTCACTGGTTCTATTGGCCACAAAAGTTTTCCAAGTACTTGGGTGTTTTTGCAACCAAGCTATTACAATGGCGGAATCGGTCCACAGATGAGTTTGGTACGAAGTAATTGGAAATTGCGGAGTGTATATTTTGATTAATTTCGAAATTAACACAGCTCCACAGAGTTCCAGTCTGGGCAAGGACACTGTCTTTAATGGTGCAACTCGCGTTTTTGCACAGATCAAGTGAGTGCTTAAAGTGCCATCGCAACTTTGAATTCTTGCATACAGTGCGGCCGCGTAAGCTTTTTGTGATGCATCACAAAATCCGTGGAACTGCACAGTTACCGACGGCGAATATTCAACCCAACGCGGAATCTTATTAAATTGAATATCGGAAAATGATTTCACAAATGTTTGCCAAGTATCTAAGCTCCGGCCGTGTATAGCTTCGTCCCAATCAGTTTTTTCCACCCAAATCGTTTGTATCAGCATTTTAGCTACGATAATAATTGGAGCTAGCCACCCTGCTGGGTCAAAAAGTTGCGCGATCTGAGAAAACACTTCTCTTTTACTTGGGCTGGTTGCCAAATGAATAAGGGGAACCGAAAAATGAAAATTATCTTCTTTAGCATTCCAGCGAATGCCTAAAGTTTTGGTTGTGCTCTCTTTATCGAGCTTTAAAAAATTATCTCTTAAGATATAATTGCCTGGAAGGCCGTTTAAAAGCTCCGGGGTGTTAGATGTCCATTTGCGCAGAGGAAACCCTCCAGATTCCAGCAGTTCTATTAACTCACCTTGTGCCTGTTGAGCAGTGGAAATATCATGAGCACCCGAAAGGACGTCGTCGACGTAAAAATCTTGTAATATAATTCTGGACGCAAGTGGGAATCTTGCTTCGTTGTCGTTTGCCAGTTGTTCAAGGGTACGTATGGCCAAAAATGGAGCGCAATTCATACCGAAAGTCACCGTGAGTAACTCACAATCGTCAATTGGCGCTTCCGGTGTTTGCCGAAATAGAATCCTTTGATACGGAGTATCACTTGGATGGACGGCGATTTGGCGATACATTTTTTCTACGTCCGCATTGAAAACATACTGGTAAAATCGCCAGCGCACGATCAACGAAGTAATGTCCCTTTGAAGAACGGGTCCTGCGTACAGGAGTTCATTCAGACTTAGTCCACTACTGGAGGCACTAGATGCGTTAAAGACAACGCGCACTTTAGTTGAGGAACTTTCGGGTTTCAGTACCGCATGGTGTGGCAAATAAAATGAGGACACGTTGCCATCCTTGACAATTTCCGTACTTCCCACCTTTTTCATATGCCCCAGTTCGAGATACTCGCTAAGAACCTTAGAGTATGTGGACTGTAAATCCTTGTTTCGAGTTAGAGATTTCTCTGATTGAAGAAATTGTCTGAGTGCTATGTGTCTTGACCTACCGAGTTGTTTGGCAGACCGGTCCGATTTAAAAGGTAACCGAACCACATAACGTCCGTCCGTACGGCGAAAGGTTGTATTTTTGTTCAATTCTTCGCAAAATTGGTCTTCGGCCGATGCGATCTTTTTGGTTTCCCGTACCTCTTCTAACTCCCAGAACCGTTTGATTTGCTCATCCAACTTGTCTTCTGTGTGATCTTGGACGAAGGTGTTGAAGGCGTTGAAGGATTGTGGGATGGGACCCGACAAAATCCAGCCAAAAATGGTGTTTTGAGCCACCAAAGATTCACAGACGATCTGCAGTCCCTCTCGGACTATAGCAGGATACAAGTCCGCACCAATAAGCAAATCGATCCTGGAGGATTTAGAAAAGGTGGGATCAGCCAAACAAAGAGCCTTTAATTGCGAAGAGCGGATATGAGTCATTGTGGAACTCGGAAGATCGTTTGTAACCTTTCGTAACACAATAGCATGACACTTGATGTTATTTGACGGATCTTCATTGTTGGCGATAGAGAACGTACATAACTTTCTGGAGCTTGCCGCATGTGAAGCGCTAACACTCGAGATTGACACATTAATTGGCAATACTGGTAAGTTTAATCGCCTTTGTACTGATTCGGAAATTAGCGACACTTCTGATCCTGGATCGATAAGTGCGCGAACAGTATGATTGGATTCGATGCCAATGATCTTAACCAGCGCCGTCGCTAGCAGAACTTGCCTCTGAGAAGAGACTAAGTGTGATTGGTAATTGAAGGTTTGAGCAGTGGACTGTAAATTTGTTGCGGTACCAATGTCGGAAACATGTGGCAGACTTGTATTTGGCGAAAACCTAACATGCGTAGCCTGTAGATTATTCGCAGAATTAATGTCGGGGACATGTGAAAAACTTGGCCTGGACGGAGTAAAACTAGGTGTTTGATTGGAAGTGTCAATGCTGGAAGCATGTGACACTCTTCCATTGAATGGGATTACTGAAACTCTGCTGTTCTGTTGCTCCATAGTCGTACTGTCAGTACCTCTGTGTAACAGGGTATGATGTCGTTTTCCGCACGTAATGCAAGAGAACCGACTCGTACATTTTTGTGACCGATGGTCCGGAGACAAGCAATTAAAACACAGATTGTGATTCTGAACAACCTCAGCCTTATCCGAAACAGGCATCGCTAAAAATTTGTTACAACTTCGAAGATGATGTTTATTGGAACATAATTGGCAACCCGATGCTTGAGTTTTAACTAGATGGACATTTGAGCGATTATTTGTACCACCGGTTTTCATTGACTTGGATCGCGTTGTGGAACTTGAAAATCCTGGGTTATTAGTGTCGGCAATAGTTTCCAATACTTGAAAACGGCTGCTTAAAAACTTATTGAGCTGCTCCCATTTCGGCACCTTGGACGGATCGTCCAAAGATTGTTCCCATAACGCAAGGGTGGAAGTTGGAAGTCGGCTGCAGCACGAATACACAAGTATTGGATCCCAGTTATCCACGGAAACACCGTGGCCCTTTAGTGCAGCAAGCGAATCATTAATGTGACTTTGTAACCTCTTAATCTCCGAGGCAGATTCATTGGCACACAATGGAAGATTAAGTAGCTTTTTGACATGGTTATTGATGAGTATACTTTTGTTCTCATACGTAGAACGAAGTGCTTCCCAAGCCAATGAAAAACTTGAATTCGTTAAAGGAAACTTGCTCACGATGCTGAAAGCTTCGCCTCTGGTTTTTGCCCTAAGATGGAACAATTGTTCAACTGGTCCTAACCTCGAATGGTTGATATATATCGCTTGAAACATATCTTTAAAAGCCGGCCACGAAAGGTAATCGCCATGGAAGAGTTCCGTGTCGCAAGCTGGAAGCTTGAAGGAACATTTGTTCCAAAAAAACCAGGGGAGGCTGGAGCAGTAGTGAGTTTGGCCATCAACTCAAAGAAAAACCCTAAGCATGAAATGTACGTCTCATTCGAAAGCTTGTATTTAGACTCAAATGTCTCTAAATCCTCCTCGCCAAACTCGTTGGTACCCAAGCAACATCGAGTGTATTTGGATTTCACCTCAATCCATAAATCCTTCAACTCTTCTTTTCGCGCCGACAACGTGGAAACTGAATGTTTTGCCTCGGGCAAATCTTTGACCGTTGCGGAATATTTGACCAATTGATCAGCAGCGTGAATGAATTCACGTAGGTCTTGGTTGCTAGCCATGTTAGTGGACTACGTTTACGAAGCTTACGCTTAATAAAAAATTAAGAATCAACCGGTCAAATTTACTAATGGCACAGAAGGTACTCTGGTTGAGTTCACGACCGCTAAATTAAAAATGAAAATGTGTATCTAATCGCAATAACGTTGCCGAAGCCCGGTTGTCTGACCAAATCCACGAAAATTGTGTATACAACAACACTTAAAATATCGTACCGAAAGAAAAGCAAGAAAACCTAAAGTCACCTGAGCGAAAAAGCACTATTTTGATGTCACGGATTTCAAACCGACCGACTCGTGGTACCTGTGCAAACAGAGCGAAAACTTTCTATCAAAATGGGTACGACCCGAGCGAACCAAAATCACCGACCAATAATTAAAGAACGCGTTTATCAAATTTCTCGTAATTATTGCCACGAAAAGAAAAAAAAATAAATGTATGTACATATGATCTTGAAATGTAATATATGTGTAATATAATAATATAATGAGAATATATAATACTATAATAATATATAATAACGAATATACTCATTGATGATCTGATGATCCGGCTCCGTTGGACCACTGATGGCGTGTAGATGCCTGGTTGTTTTGTACTTACGTTGGCGGACGTGCGTCTGTCCGATTCTGGTGATGTCTTGCTGGCGGACGTGCCTCTGTCCGAATTTGGGATTAATGTCAGCAAATTCTTGGTTGTTTTCTGGGGTTTGAAACAAGATGCTTGCCTTCTGCCCTTTAAGCACTTTCAATTGCGGTATTGCAAATATAAATCAAGATTTTTTTTTTTTACAGAGGAAATATATTTTTATGTATTTTTTTTTTTTTTTATTGTATAATATTTCCATACATATTAACTTATTAAACACCTACTGATGTTTTTGTTTAGTTTAAATAACGGCGATTTATTTGTTTATAGATTAAGCTTATTACTAATAAATTTTGTTTCTATATTTTTTAATTTGCTTTTGTTTTATACGTTTTTTTTTTTTTTTACTGGAGATGAACGATGTGCTCTTCTTGGCAACCAAATCGAAAAAGAAAGAATTAGAGGCAAAGCCGGAAATGCCCACCAACTTACAATGGAGGTTTTTCCTTTTTACGTTGGCTGCCATCCTCGATTGTAGTAGATGATGGTTGCTGCCAAATTGTCATATGTGCGGTAGCACAGTTAGCACTAAATCAGTGCGGTGGCACAGGCTAAATTAATCTGACTACAATCGAGGATGGCAGGAACACAGGGTTTGTTCGAATCCTACTTCTATTATAATTAATTATTTTATTATTAATATTGTTATTATTCATGATTTTGTTGTTATTATTGTTTTTTTTTTGTTAAATGAGCTTCTTGAAACTGCCGATCTATGTAGTCGGGATGGCCGAGTTGTAAGGGTACTTGTTACAATTATACTTTATATTTTACTATTACTTTATTAAATACTTTAGTATATATTATCTTTTTTTGTCATTAAATTAATACTAAAAATTCATTCAATAACAATAAATACAAAAAATAAGATTGTTTTAAGAAATTAATATTTTATAATAAAAAAAACCATGATAACAACACAAATATTTTATTTTTGCTTATATGTACATTTCGCAAGCTATGCTTCCATCGTCAGTAAGCTCTATTTAAATATTTTTTTTAAATTTAAATAGAGCCTACTGACGATGGAAGCATAGCTTCCGAAATGTAGATATAAGCAAAAATAAATAATTTGTGTTTATAGCTATTGAAATAAAATCTTTAATTTAAAATAAAAAACACGTTAAAAATCTCCACTATCAAATTAATTTAACATTGATAAAAACGCACACAAGAATTTTTTCTGTTCCTCTTCCTATATGCACATAGATAACACAGCCCTAAGTAATTTGGTGGCAACTTTCCATTAGGGGAACACGCGTAGAACTTTGAGTTTTTTACAGTGATCGAGGGGTCTCTATAGAACAGCTTTAAAATATTACGATGAGGTAACACAGTTAAATATGATTACAAAATGTTTCAACACTTTTGTTCAATTTGTCCTTAAATTAGAACGTATTTCAACACGCGGATAATTATATTCAGGAGATTTACTATTAAGATAATAATTAAAACGGTTTAATATGAAAATATAAGTACTTCTATTTTTAACATATTTTTAAAGTTTGCAATATTAGTACACAATATAAAAAATATGCGGCAACGAAAAACTGTTTTGCCAGTTCGTGTTAATACTTCCCTCTGGTAGTGTTCTGATAAGTTTTTTTTTGTACGTATGTATTTTTCTTTGGGAAATTTTAATGGAAACAGTTTTTGGATTAAAAGTACAAGTGTAGTTTTTTTCAATAATAAAACTTACGTGAAATCATTTAACTTGGGGGGTGGCCGTGGCGCGATAGTTGTGTGTTCGCCTGTCAACCTCATGGTCACAGGTTCGATCCCTGCCGTAGTCTATGTCTTCTTATTTTTCCATTAAAAACCAATTCTAAAAATAAATGTCATACAATGAGTTGCTGGCTTACTCATTACATGCAGTTTAGGCATAGAACTAACAACATGTGATTGAGTTAAACTAGTATACCGATAAAATATGACAAAGAATAAGAAACTTAATGCGAATTATAAGGGACATAGATAAATAAGACACGAATATTTCTCCGCATTAGTTCAGCCGCCATCCCTGGAGATAAAATCTGAAACAACAACCACCTATCTCCGAATATCGCGCCACACATCTTTCCTATCATTCTTTCTCTTCCTTAACCTCACCTTCACGCCCGCGCTGTGTTGAAACATTTAAAGGGTACATAATCCCTTGAGCGTGTAGATTATAAAAAAAAAAAAAATTAAATATCATATTTTTCGAAAAGTAGTTATGCATCACTTTTAAAATACATATTATGTACCTACCTATTTACTTTCAGTAAAAACCAATTTCCAATTAAAAGCAAAAAACATTAAACAAAACATACGTATAGACAAAAACCTACTTGTGTGAAGTTTTCTGTAATTAAGTTCCCAGCGTACAAAAAGCTCGGCGGGTAATGCTGCCCCCGCCAAACCCCCCCGCCTGGGCCTAATTATAGGATTTGGGTTGGGGTCAAGGTTGGGTGTGTGCAGTTTTTTTTAGGATTTGACATGAAATAAAACAACAATAGTACATAGTTTGAAATCAATTTATATTATGCCAAGAAAAATGCACATACCACAACACTTACCATACCGAAGTTACATACAGTCATCTGTGGATTGGTGAACAACTGTAAACACACAAAAAAGTTGTCGGTAGTCATCATTTGCATATATTTTGTATGAAAAATGAAAACTTTAAAAATTAATTAAAAATAGAAATAAAAGTTTCCTCACTTTAAAATTGTTTTATTTGTTGTTTTTAAGCATAAATTCGTGCTCCCCTAAAGGAAAGTTCAGTCTTAATTTGGTTTCTCGATTTCACATCTATTCGTGGATAGAGTGCTATGTGTAGAAATACAATGTAAAGAAATGGGTTGTGAGGGGTGATACTACGTTTTTACCTACCACTTAATCCAGATTTAAGTGGATTAACCATAAATCATGTTTCAAATCCTCTGAATCTTCAAGATTACTCATACAAATTTTAATCTCCTTAAAAGAAGATTAGAAATTAATCTCATTTCTTGGAAGCAGAAGATTATCAAAAGAAACGCCTATTCTTATGTCATTTCCTCCATTGCCATTCAACAACAACAACAAAAATTGTCCAATATTATCTAATTTGTTTTTGTCTGGTGAAATTAGTCTTTGCCTTCGAATTCTGTTTTGTTTATAAAAATATATAAAAATAAAAGATGTAATAAAGCTACGAAGACCAAAGCGGTGCCTCGAATTTGTAATGGAAAATGTTTTTGCGACGAGTTGCAATCTCATAAGTGAGATGGATAGTGTGGCTTGTCTTCGAGTGTTTTTATTTCAGGTTGACAGGTAATCCATTAGTTGAAACCTGGAAGTGTTGGTCAGACAAAGCTCCAAATGTTGTTCATTCAGCAAGTTTTTTTTTTCATTTTCCTTCTAGATTATCGACATCGTCCTGGCCAGATTGCATGTACCAGGAAGATTATTACTGCTTGAATTTTGAAGGATAAAATGTTCGAATAACAATATTTTTACTCATTTTTATTTATTGAAATTAAATTTGTTCACTGCACCGAAATTATTATTCATATTTCTAATTATTATTTGGTGTTAGCTTGATATATTGACTTTTGTATGATAATTCACAGTGAAAACGTCAAACTAATCTTTTTTTTCTGGTGAAAACACTTCAAGGTTAATTTTTAATCTATCAATTTAAACCGGATTATCTTTATGTGAAACCATATATTATATAAAATTATGAAACGTAAGAAGGTTTCCAATCTTCGCATGACTTATTTGTGATTACAAGTTCCCCCTTTCCAAAGGAATAACAGCTGAAAATTTGAAAGGCCGCGAATATTAACTATAATCAGTACCTAACTAAGCCCAATAACAGAATAGATGAATTTCGACAAAAACTTGAAGACCTGGAAGATTTCAACTGCGAAACTGAGGGGGAAATCATAGTCACCGGAGATTTCATGCTAGGGGACAAGAGAGGGGAATGCCAACTACGGACTCACGAGGAAGGCAAATACTCGAAATGGCTGCCCGACGAGGTTTTAACGTAGCGAACGTTAGAAACACGCCTGCGTTCAGAAGACCTGGCTGTGAAGGTACCATACTGGACGTAACCTTCGCAACAGAACCCTCATCCGCAAGAATCCAAAACTGGCGAGTCATCGAGGACTACACGGGCGGCGACCACCAATATATTGTTTTTGCTCTGGACGGTAATCAACAAGCTCCAAACCGAAACCGAACGCGGATTCCGAGGTGGAATATCAATAAACTCAACGAGGAGCGCCTAAATCCGGTGATTGAAAATGGAAAAGATGCCGTACTTGAAATGGATGGATCTGCGGCAGCAAAAACCGAGCTCACGACGCAACTTATACGGCTGGCTTGTGATGCCTCTATGTCAAGAAAGAACAGCTTCAATCAGAGACAGGCTCCAGTGTACTGGTGGACAGAGGAGATAGCGGTGCTCCGCAGGAGATGCTTACAACTCCGACGCACAGTTACCAGAGGAAGAAGAAGACACATCGAACTTATAGAGAATGTCCTATTAGAATGCAGAAACAAAAGATCAGAGCTCAGGAGGGCCGTGATGTCAACAACGACCCCTGGGGACTGGGCTTTAAGATTGTAGTGCGGAAACTCGGAGCCCAAAGAACTTCGACCGTCCTTAATGAACAAAACATGGGCTGCATTGTAGGCGCACTCTTCCAAACTCACCCTGTCAGACCACCCGACAATACACCGGTCCAACGAGAGGAAATCCCAGTTTTTAGCGAAGAAGAGTTGAACATAGCTGTGCAGACATTGCAGAACAAAAAACCTCCAGGCCCCGACGGAATTCCTGCAGGAGTGCTGAAAGTCACCGCTAAAATATGTCCCCACCTTCTACTTAACATGTTCAACAGCTGTCTTGTGGAAGGCGTTTTCCCCAAAAATTGGAAAAAACAACATTTAGTGCTCATCAGGAAAGACAAAGGAGACCCGGTGTCCCCATCAGCCTAATAGATAAGCTGCTGAAACAACGGCTGATAGTGGCAGTACAAATAGCTGGTGATTTATCAGTAAGACAGTATGGCTTCAGGCAAGGTCGATCCACTATTGGAGCTACCAAAGAAGCAGTAAGCGACGCCCAAACCCCACAAGAGGGATACCACTACTCTAGAAAGATTGTTTTGCTGGCAACCTTGGATGTGCGAAATGCCTTTACCTCGACCAGGTGGAGCGACATATTGGCCGCGCTCGAAAATAGATTCCAGGTTCCGGGATATCTACTGCGAATGTTGAAGGACTACCTCAGAAATCGAGAATTGGTTTACGAAACCACAGAAGGTCCGCGAAAATGGAAGGCCTGAAGACACCATTTAAGTGGGCTACGCAGACGACGTCGCTGCGGTGATAATGGTATGAGACACTGAAAGCGCGCAAAGAAAGTTTAACCAGGTCATGCGATGGACAAGCACATGGATGGTTGAACACGGGCTAAGCCTGGTGACAGAAAAAACTGAGATAATCCCCCTGACAAAAAAAGGATCCGTACGCAGATAGACTTTCACATCGGACATGAAGTGGTAAGAAGCACCGATACAGTGAATTACCTGGGCTTAAGACTCAACACAAGGCTAACCTACTGGCAGCAGATAAGGTCAGCTGCGTAAAGAGCATCGAAAATAACTTCATCACTGAGGAAATTGATGCCAAATATTGGTGGCCCAACGGCCAGCAAGCGAAGGTAGCTGATGTCGGCAACCCACTCCATTCTTCTCTACGGAAGTGAAATCTTGGCAGATGCCTAAAACAAGAGAAGTACCGGAAACAGGTGGCGGCAGTGTAAAGATGTGGAGCTCTACGTGTAGCTAGCTCCTACCGAACGGTTTCGGAACCAGCCGTCCTTGTAGTCGCAAGAGTGATGTCCATCGATCTCCTAGCGGCAGAAAGGAAGCACGTCTACGACAAAAAAGGCGGAAATGGGAATGGAAGCGGCTACCGAAGAGGCAAAGGAGCGCACGAAAGAGAAGTGGCAAGATCGCTGGAGCTCGGAAACGAGAGGACGCTGGACAGCGAGGCTGATCAAGTAAGCGAGCAAAATGACCGGAAACACTATTACGTCACCCAGTTACTCACCGGACACGGATACTTCAACGCCTTTCTTCACAAGATCAGCAAAACAAGCAGATCAGCCTGCCAGTAAGGGGACTCTGAAACAGACGACGCATACCACACTTTCTTCGCTTGCAGTAGATGGGAATCTCAACGTGCAAACAAAGAAAGAGAGATTGGAGCTCTAAGCCCAGACAACATAGTGGATAAGATGTTGACCAGCGACTTGACGTGACACAACATCTGCACGTAAATCGAAGGTATTCTCAGAAGGAAAAAAAGAGAAGAAGAAAACGATCGGGAAACAGTTGAACCCGTAAGTTAATCGCAAGATTCTCCCAAAGTAATGCAAAGAGCGGTTCCGGGGGTGGAAGCTGAAAGGGTTATAAGGAGTTTTAGCCGGTACGGGGAAACCATACCGAGTCCGGCACACGGGGATTGTCTAGGGTCAACGCCAAGAAGACATCCTTATGGTGCATAAAACATTTCTCGTGAAACCCTAAAGGAAAGAAAAATTATTACTATTCTTATTATTATTATTATTATTATTATTATCATTATTATTATTTTATTATTATTATCATTATTATTATTATTATTATTATTATTATTATTATTATTATTATTATTACTATTATTATTATTATTATTATTATTATTATTATTATTATTAATATTATTATCATTATTATTATTATTATTATTTTTCTTATTATTATTATTATTATTATTATTATTATTATCATGTTGAAGAACCCGAAAATCAAAATAGGATGGGTCCAGTGCCGAATTCGGAAAAGAACAGAGGTCGCACGGTGCTATAAATTCTACGGATATGGCCACAAACAGGCAATATGTAGCGGCGTAGATAGAAAGGGGATAGGGCTGTGTTTCAACTGTGGAGAAAAGGGCCACAAGAAGATCGACTACCAAAAGGCACAAAAGTGCTGCCTATGTGCGAACCTCCAAGTTCCACCATCCGATTTGGGCCATATCCCGGGGTCCGAGAGGCACTCGTAAATGAGAAGAAAAAGGCCTCACAGTGACCAGAATTCTGCAGGGAAATATAAACAGGAGTCAGACGGCGGACAACCTGCCAATTAAACTACTCGATGAAATGAAAGTAGATGTCGCCATGATCAGCGAGCAGCACGTGCAGAAAGATACAAACTGGGTAGCGGACTCGCTTGGAACCGCTGCAATTTGGATCTTGGATACAAGAAAATTCCCCATGAAAAGCCTAGGCACACAAAGATGCTTCACGTGGGTAAAGAGTGACAGCCTCACGGTTGTAAGTGTGTATTTGAGTCCAAGCAACAGAATTGAAGCATTCCGACAAAAACTGGACTACCTGGAAGATTTCCCTCAGGGGAGATCTTGGTGGCAGGTGACTTTAGCGCTAGAGCACAGGAGTGGGGAATGCCAACTACTGACTCTCGAGAAAGGCAAATACTCGAGATGGCCGCGAGACGTGGACTTTACGTAGCCAACGTAGGAGACACCTCCACTTTCAGGAGACCTGGACACAGGGGAACTATTCTAGATGTAACCTTCGCTACAGACATCGCACTCGCAAGATTCAAAAACTGGAGAGTAATCGAGGATTACACAGGAGCGACCATCACTATATTGTCTTTGATCTGAAAGGTAGCCAACAAATTACAAACCGTCGTCACCAACCACGGGCTCCAAGGTGGAACTGGAATAGGCTTAACGCAGACCTGTTAAAGGGCGTGATCGAAGAAGGTGCACATGCCGTAATCCAGACCCAAGGACCCGCTGAAATGAAAGCTGAAGCCACGATGCAACTAATACGGCTTGCTTGCGATTCCTCAATGCCCAGAACGTGCGGTACTAACAGAAACAGAAATCCAGTGTACTGGTGGACCGAGGAGATAGCTGCGTTACGCCGAAAATGTCTCTAACTCTGACGCATAGTCACCAGGGGGTCAATTGCCGATCTGTGAAGAAGTGAAGTGATAAATTTTATCACGCTTTCACGTCTAATTCGATTCTCGATTCGTGAAAAAGTGAAGTTAAATGCCAAACTTTTTTCATATGATAATTTTTTTATAACAGTCAATTGTTTTGTGAAGAAAGTGTTTCTAATCGAATATTAAGAAGAAAACAGGATTTGGTACATGACAAGTAAGCAACAATTATGTTTATACACAAATTTATTTTGGTAGTAAGTTATATTTGTATTAATTCGAGTAAATAAAGAAATTGTTAAAACGACAGGGTCACAAAAGCTGACGCCACAGTACTCATTCCCGCGACAGATCGTTGGAAACTACTCATTGGAAAAAAATGCAGAGTACTTTACCATATTTAAATGGCTTTGAAGCGCACTTATAAGTTGAGTGTTTTTCAAGAATGCTCTCAATTCACGTATTAAATCCATGCATATATGTTTTGGGAACCTATAAAGTTCCATAAAGTGCTCCTAGTTGTAACTTCGAACAGATTCTGCCCATCTCGAAGGGAAAGCTTCAATATCCTCACATGAAAAAAAAATCTTACTCAAAACAGAGATACTATTGAATATAATATAAAAGCCACAATTGTTCAGTACGACGTCTTTTATTAATTTATTAAACGAATTATTATTCCGGACATTATTCTTAAGCAAATTTAGAAACTGAAATGAAATATTTACCTTTCAAAACAAAAAATCTAATCAGAAATGACAGAATTTATCATTTAGTACTTTTTAGTACAAACTTTATCACAATGAGTTATAGAATCGCGTGTGCGTGAAGTTGAAAAATGACAAACCTCTGTGAAAACTGAAATGATTTTTTTTTTCACTTCAAAACTTCACAGATCGGGAATCGACCCCCAGGGGAAGAAAAAAAGAAACTCTGAATCTATGGAAGATGATCTAGCAGAGTAGAGAACCCAGAGATCTGAACTCAAGCGGGCCATCAATTCGAGCAAGAAATAGAAGTGGGAGGATCTGCGCCATGACGTCAATAGCGAACCCAGAGGACTCGGCTACAAGATCGTAACGCGGAAACTTGGAGCTCAGTTTGCATCCCCTGTCCTCACTGAATTAAAGATGAAACACATCGTGAACACGCTTTCCCAACTCATGCGGTTAGGCCACCCGACATCACGCCAGCCCAACGTCAGGAATCGGCTCATACCGGTAGTACAGACGTCAAGCGATCTGTCAGCGAGGCAGTACGGTTTTCGGAGGGGCCGCTCTACGATTGGAGCTATAAAGGTAGTAGTGAACGCCGCGCCGCCCAAATCACAAACCAGGGAAATCACTACTCCAGGAAGACCGTTTTGCTGGCAACCATGGACGTACGGAATGTCTTGAACTCAGCTAGGTGGAGCGATATATTAAATACGCTGGAACGGAGGTTCCACATTCCAGCATATCTACTGCGGATAGTGAAGGACTATTGCAGAGATCGAGAGCTACTCTACGAGACTACGGAAGGCTCTCGAAGAAAACAAGTGACATCAGGCGCAGCGAAGGGATCGATCTTAGGACCAGACCTCTGCAACATCTCCTACGATGACATCCCATGCATGAAGATACCTGAGGATGGCTTTCTGGTCGGGTACGCACACGACATCGCCGCGGTGATTACGGCACGTGACCTCGATAGCGCGCAAAGAAAGCTGAACCAGGTCATGGGGCGAGCAAATTCGTGGATGAAAGAGCACGACCTAGCAACGGAGAACACAGAGATATTCCTTCTCATGAAGAAGAGGATCACTACACAAATCGACTTCAAAATCGGGGCAGAAGTAACAAGAAGCAGCACCGCGGTGAAGTACTTGGGATTGAGGCTCGACACCAAGCTAACCTACTGGCACCAAATAAAGGCAGCAGGGGAAAGAGCTTCAATAACAAATGCGCATCAATGAGCAGGATGATGGTAAATATCGGTGGTCCCACGGCCATTAGGCCAAGGTTACTTATGGCGACAACGCAGTTCACCCGACATCCCTGGAGATAAAATCTGAGACAATACCATCATCTCAATACGTCGCGCCACACATCTTTCTATCCTTCTTTCACCGGATGCAAAATTATAAAAAAACAAAAAAAAAAAAAAAGAAAGCCGGTATAGGGAAACCATACCGAGTCCGGCACAAGGGGATTGTCTAGGGTCAACGCTAAGATGACATCCTTATGGTGCATAATAAAGCATTTCTCCTGAAACCCTAAAGGCAAAAAAAATTATTATTATTATTATTATTTATTAGTATTATTATTATTATTATTATTAATATTATTATTTTTATTATTATTATTATTATTATTATTATTATAGTTAAAGATATCCTTTTTGAGGATATCAGAAAAAAGGGGAATGCCGGCCCTGAGGGTCGGCCCAACGGTTCGACTTATTATTTATGTGAAATGAAAAACAACCTGATTCACGTTATAAGAATATATTTAGGAACAACCGTTCAATCCTAAACTCTAACAAAGACTAAATTCTAATAATGTAATAAAATGTAATCATACTTCGCCTATGCAAGGGTAAATTGCAGTATCAGCATTTCGTACCAATGGGAACAGCGGATGAAGATCGTATTCCTTATTGGCCTTGATACAACACAGTGCATTTACCTCGTAGTCGTATGCACTAATATGGTGCATCAGCATATACGTGGGAAATGCCCCGTGTTAACTACCCTCTCCTTGAAGATCTATGTCCCGTAGATAAAATTTTAACATGAGATGTTAGGCGAAGATATTGTCGGTGGTGGTAGTTGTATTATAGGTAAGTCAACTTTCCTATATATCTTGCACCATATTTTCAAGACTACGGCTGCAAACATTAGAAGGATCGTCATATCCGTGAAGGTAAGTATTCAATTTATTCGTTAGACCGCTCAGGATTTTTATGTTGTTCATACTCATATTGTAGAGGTATTCGATGTCGATCTTGTGTTCAACTGTGGTGGTATTAGTTAGGACTGGTGGTAGAGCTTGAAGCGAAGTGGTTGTCAGGCTAGTAAATGTCCTGTTATTGAGTTGAATTGATTCGTTGTAAAGTTGAATCAAAAAGGTGCCCGAAAGTCCTTTTGGGATGCCTTTACTGATTAATTCTCCCTTGAAGTTCGTCACGAATATGGTGTCTTCTTTGATGAATTCTATTACAGCTGGGTTGGAACGCATTATACAACTAGCATGACCTCTTTTCAATAATAGAACGATGCAACCGTCTTCATCTAGTTTTTCCAAGGAGGTTTCGTCACAAACTGTAACATTGCCGATACTGAGGCAGTTAGATGTTATTCCGTAGGTTTCCTCATGGTTCGCCAAAATTTTAGTGAAAGGTAAGTCTACTTGTTTCTCCTCGATTATAGATGATCTAGTCAGTAGAAGGTTGTACTCAGTCTCACTAAGCTTAGGCATTGATAGGACGTACAGCAACATGGAATCATTGGTGAAGACTGACGGCTTGCCAAATTGCAACGCTTCTACCACGTTTGCGAATGGTAGCGTCTCGACTTCGCTGATGACCCTGTTGATTTCTTCTTGGTCCAGGAGATTGGTATTGACGATCCCATTTCTCGCCATTTGGCAGGCACGAACGACTTCATTGACCTCTTCTTTGATAATCATGAGTTCATGTATTATGCTCTGTTCATGCATACCTCTGTTGGATGAGGCTACTTGATTGGCAGTGTTGTTGATGACCCAGTTAATCTTTTGTGTGATGTCTTCCGTTATTTTTAAGACCCTCTCATTTATCTTGTACTGTTTATTGTTGTTGCTGATGATATCATCTTCATTTTTCAATACCTTGTCCCAATCGGCTGCATCGGGGTTACCTGCCAGACACTTCCATGCGGACCCGATCCAGTTGATTGATCTTTCCTTTCTATGAGTTTTCCCTTTCAGCGAATCAAGACGTTCGTGGAGTTGAGTAAGGTGATGACGTGCAACAATTTTCCTTCCGAGCTGAATTTTTCCGACCTCAACAACTCCTGTCATTTTTTCCAAAAGCGCCTCAAATTTATCCAGGCGGATGACGTGTATTAGTTTGAAATGTCCATCGATGATCCAGCCAGGATAAAACTATATGATAAGTAAAATTAAGAATAAAAGAGAATTAAGTATAATATAATAGTTATTTTACAATTTTAGATACTTTCACGACTTACTATATTCAGTAGATATTGATTGAACAAATTCAGAACTAAAATTGATTATTAATACAAATATTTCAACATTAAATTGCATACATATAAGTATTTTTTTAGATTTTTGTAATATTTTAATTTGTATTTTATGTCATTTCGAAGTATTACAATGGATTGAGTAATTCATTTATGTTTGAATTTATAATAAAATTACTTATAGTTAAATGATTTCTTTAGTACAATTTTTAGCATGATTATATTATAAGGGTTTTAGCATTTAATTACTTTTATTTTACATAACTTCGTAGTATTAACATAAATTAAGTAATTTAGTTATGATAGAATTTAAAAATTAACTTAAGTTACATATACAATGGAATAATTCTTTAGTAAACCTCATTCCACAGTAAAATGTATTAAATTAAATTAAGTAATCTAGTTATAATAATCTTGATGTCCTTAGCTAGGTTCTGTTGCTTGTGCATTCGTGCATTTGGAGCTTGTGCAAGGATTAAGTGAAATTCAAAGATTCAAAAAGGATTTAATTTTTTTGTGCATGCATACATTATAAGGGGTGGGGTGCTTGGTACCACTGCCTTTTTTTTGTTTTTATTAATACTCTCCGATGGGGAATTGAACCCAGGCCTCCTGCACATCAGGCAGGTGTACTGACCACTATACTATCGAGGAGCCATTACGTATTACCTTGGTTTATATTCTTAATATGGGTCTTATGAATTTTTCTGCCCGATTGGTTATTACCGTTACACGGTTGTCCTTTGCCACGATATCTTTCCGGAATAAAGGCTTATTTTTTGCCTAAATTCCTCTTGATACCGTGTATATAACATCTCCTTTTTTATATTTTTTAGGAGAAGTTCTACTCTTGTTCCGATAATGATTCGCTTGTTTTTGCTTTCTCTTGATCTCGGCTTGGAGGTCATGGTTTATCTTTTTTCTAAAGTCTGTAAGATTTTGATAATTAATTCTTGGAGATCTGTCGAAGAACACGTCTGTTGGTTTGTGTTTGGTAACTGAATGAATACTATTGTTATACCTATCAATGGCAATGTTTAGTAGTTCCTTTAAGCGCAAATCTTTATATTCGACCTTAAAACATCGATAAATTTCAACGATCATTGAATGGAACCTTTCGACCTGACCGTTTACTTCTGGTCGATTTACTGGGGTTCGGTATAATTTTATAGCTAGTAATTCGATAAAATTTGCGATAATGGGGCTAACGAAACTACATTCATTGTCAGTAACAAGTATTTTAGGAACTGTGAAATAGTCAAGGACCTTAAAAATTTTGTCTCTAAGGTGCAGGACTGATCTATTCTTTATATGGAAAAGTTTCCCGAATTTAGAGAATTTATCTATACAACTTATGAACTTCTCGTTCTGCAGCTCAAGAATGTCCAGATGAAGAATCTCGCAGGGGTAACTCGGGGTTGGCGTAGGTTGGAATTCGGGACGGTTTGGATCCCTGCTATACTTATTTGTGTTGCACGCCCTCACGTATTTTGTTATGAGGCTATTCATGCCAGGAAAATTGTAATTTTCTAGTAATTGCTCTTTGTTTTCCCTTGTACTCCTGTGTGCTCTTCTATGTTCTTTCATAATAAGCTCACATTTGCGGTTCTCATCCTTCACGTCTTCGACCACTCTTTGCGTGATCCTGATTTTGTATTTCGAAAAATGTTCGATAAAGACCTCTTGCAGGATTTCTAAGTAGGATTCTGGCATTTTAATACCCTTTACTACATTAGGGTTTAGGTTGGACCTCAGTAACTGGGTCAAGGCTCCTTTATCGTGTCCACAAATTACAACGTAATGCCGGCAATAGCCAGGATGTGGTTCTTCGGAACACTCCAGGCCCTTGTCTGCTCTAAAGATAATCTGATTATGAAATACATTGATCAGCGCGAGTACGTGGAGTATGAGGTCGGATGCATCTTGTTGGGCACTATGAGCAGTTTCCGTTGTAGATCCACTTTGATCACTTCCAGCAGTTTCTGTCGTGGATCCGCTTTCAGAGCATGCGGTTTCAGTCTCGGAACCTTTATTGACTAAACGAGACGCAGATGACGCATATTCTGTTTGCACTTGACCTAGATTCATTCACTGAGTCTTTCAAGTCGTTCACCTGAGTTCTAAGCCTTGAGAGAGCATCAGCCACATAGCTTGATTTACCGGGTTTGTAAACCAACTCGTAGTTGTACTCTTCGATTCTTTCTTTCCACCTTTTTAACTTTGCGTTGTAATTTCTATTACCCAATGCAAATGTAAGAGGTTGGTGGTCCGTCAGAATGCGTATCTTTTTGGCCCATAAAGGTAGGACCGAAGATTGTCTAGGGCCCAGACGATGGACAACATTTCATTTTCGTTGGTGGCAAAGTTCTCTTCACTTTTGTTCAGTGATCTACAAATGAATGCAATTGGTCGCTCTCTTCCGCTCCCATTTTGTGATAGAACGGCCCTGTACGAATGTACAGCGAAATTGTACGGATTCGTAGCAAATCACAAACGGGAACAAACCTAAATTACAATCGAGATAATGATTGTCAAAAATTAATGAAACGATTGTACAAATCGACTATACATCAGGTCTTATGACTATAATAAATACATTACAAATTTTCATTTTCGAACAAAGTGGTTTGCATTTTATTTTCGCCATTTTTCAAAGTTAATTTTTTTTCCTAATTTTTAAA
This sequence comes from Philhelius pedissequus, assembly GCA_910595825.1. NCBI lineage: Eukaryota > Metazoa > Arthropoda > Insecta > Diptera > Syrphidae > Philhelius > Philhelius pedissequus. The sequence goes on from OU343160.1 coordinate 112,137,027, forward strand.
ATAAAAAATCTAGACGAATTCAGGCCCCAATCGCGTAATTATACGCGTCAGTTGTTAAGGTGAAAGGTTTTTTGAAATCGGGAAAAGCTAAGACCTCAGAACAGAATTTTCAAATCATTAAAAGCCTTGAGCTCGGAATCCCCTAATTCGATTGGAACATTCTTCGATTGGTTGGCTCTTATCTGCGCATTCTCTCCCCTTGTGAGATTCGTCAATGGTTTGGC
>OU343160.1:112142250-112272504 GCA_910595825.1 Philhelius pedissequus
TCGCAGTCTCGAACCGAAAATAGCCATAGAGATCAGGGACTTGGGCGAACTGACTACAACCGAAGACGTCCAGGAAGCAGTCAATAAAAAACGAACCTCCAAGTCCCACCATCCGATTTCGGCCATATCCCGGGGTCAGGTAAGTGCCAAGTCTTCCGAGAGGCACTCGAAAATGAGAAGAAAAGGCCTTACAATGTTCACAATTCTGCAGGGAAATATCCACAGGAGTCAAATGGCGGATAACTTGCTAATTGAACTACTCGATGAAATGAAAGTAGATTTCACTATCATCAGCGAGCAGTACGTACAGAAAGATACAAACTGGGTAGCGAACTCGTTGGTACCGCTGCAATTTGGATCTTGGATACAAGAAAATTCCCCACGAAAAGTGTAGGCACACAAAGAGGCTTCACGTGGGTAAAGAGCGACGGGCTCACGGTTGTAAGTGTGCATTTGAGTCCAAGCGACATAATTGAAGCATTCCGACAAAAACTGGACGATCTGGAGGATTTCCTGGTAAACACCTCAGGGGAGATCTTGGTGGCAGGTGACTTTAACGCCAGAGCACAGGAGTGGGGAATGCCAACTACTGACTCGTAGCCAACGTAGGAGACACCCCCACTTTCAGGAGACCTGGACACAAAGGATCTATCCCAGATGTAACCTTCGCTACATGCGTCACACTCGCAAGAGTCAATAACTGGAGAGTAATCGAGGATTACACAGGTAGCGACCATCAGTTCATGGTCTTTGATCTGGAAGGTAGCCAACAAATTACAAACCGTCGTCACCAACCACAGGCTCCAAGGCGGAACTGGAATAGACTTAACACAGACCTGTTAAAGGGCGTGATCGAAGAAGGTGCAGATGCCGTAATCCAAGCCCAAGGACCCGCTGAAATGGAAGCTGAAGCCACGATGACACTAATGCGGCTCGCTTGCGATTCCTCACTGCTCAGAACATGCGGCACCAACAGAAACAGAAATCTAGTGTATTGGTGGACCGCGAAGATAGCTGCGTTTCGCCGGAGACGTCTGCAACTACGACGCGTAATCACCAGGGAAAGAAGAAGAAGAAACTCTGAATCTATGGAAGATGTTCTAACAGAGTACAGAACCCAGAGATCTGAGCTCAAGAGGGCCATCAATTCGAGCAAGAAACATTAGTGAGAGGATCTGCGCTTTGACGTCAATAGCGACCCCTGGGGACTCGGCTACAAGATCGAAACGCGGAATTGTGTAGCTCAGACGGCACCGCCTTTCCTCAGTAAACCCATCATGGACACGCTCTTCCCAACTCATTCAGTAAGGCCACCCTACATCACACCAGCCCAACGTCAGGAATTTCCAGCTTTTAGCGAAGAAGAGTTGAGCATAGCGGTGCAGTCCCTATAAAATAAAAGAGCGCCTGTCCCCGATGGAATTCCCAGAGAAGTACTCAAAAAACCAGTCCGAACATGCCCGAACTTGCTGCTAAACTTGTTTAACAGCCTCCTATAGGAAGCCATCTTCCTCAAGAGCTGGAAGTGACAACGGTTGGTTCTTACCAACAAAGGCAAAGAAGACCCGTATTCCCCATCGGCATACAGGCATCTGTATATGCTAGACACCACGGGGAAACTCTTGGAAAAGCTGGAACGGAGGTTCCACATTCCGGCATATCTACTGCGGATGGTGAAGGACTATCTCAGGGATCGAGAGCTACTCTACGAGACTACGGAAGGCCCTCGAAGAACACAAGTGACATCAGGCGCAGCGCAGGGATCGATCTTAGGACCAAACCTCTGGAACATCTCCCACGACGAAATCCCACGCATCGAGATGTCTAAGGATAACTTTTCGGTCGGGTACGCAGACGACATCGTCGCGGTGATTACGGCACGAGACTTCGATAGCGCGCAAAGAAAGCTGAACCAGGTCATGCGACGAACAAATTCGTGGATGAAAGAGCACGGGCTCAACCTAGCAATGGAGAAATCAGAGATTGTCCTTCTCACAGACGAGGGGCCCTACGCAAGTCGATTTAAAATCGGGCAGAAGTAACAAGAAGCAGCGCCGCGGTGAAGTACTTGGGATTCGGGCTCGGCACCAAGCTAATCTACTGGCAACAAATAAAGGTAGCAGCGGAAAGAGCTTCAGTAAAACAGCAGACGAGGAAAATCCAGGAGATGTTTTTTTTCACAGGAGATGCAGAAATGCTTAAATGTGATTAAAATCATGAAAGCAGCGTGTTCGAAGCGGAAAAACATCAGCCAAGACATTAAGAACGGCATAGAGGCTCTAGAAGAATCTTTGGACAAGATGAAGTGGTACCGAAAAGGCCGGACAAAATCCCATGAAAGGCTCTTAACCCAAAAATCGGGCCCCACGAAGACAATACCACCAGCCCAGAGTAACAAAAATCCACCGAGCTCTTCTAAAAGACTACCGTCGAGTCCACTTGCAAAGTATACGGACAAAAGAACAAGGAATTCTCCAAAGAATCCAGTCGACCAACAAAATGGACAACAAAGAGAAACTCCTATTCCTGAAGTAAACTGCAAACAAGGGAGCTACGCTGAATCCCTCAAGAAGAAAGTTCCTGTGGCTGTGGCACCAGAGCAATCCGTCCAGAAGGTTAGACCTAGGGACAATTCCAAAGAAGCTCCGCGGGAAAATAAGAAGAAGGCAAAGAAGACGAAAGAGAAGAACCAACGGCGAACTCGACCTGAAGCTATCCTGATTAAGCCGAAGGGAACAGAGAAGTTTACCGATATCCTGGAAGAAATCCGAAGTAAGGCGAATCCAGTTGACACCGCAACCATCGTCAAAACTGGCCGGCAAACGAAAACTGGAGATGTTCTTCTAAAATTGGGATATAAAACAAAGAACAAGAAAGCCTTTGGAGAATCTCTAAGAACAATTCTAGGTTCGCAGTCTCGAACCGAAAATAGCCATAGAGATCAGGGACTTGGGCGAACTGACTACAACCGAAGAAGTCCAGGAAGCAGTCAATAAAAAACGAACCTCCAAGTCCCACCATCCGATTTGGGCCATATCCCGGGGTCAGGTAAGTGCCAAGTCTCCCGAGAGGCACTCGAAAATGAGAATAAAAAGGCCTTACAATGATCACAATTCTGCAAGGAAATATCCACAGGAGTCAAATGGCGGATAACTTGCTAATTGAACTACTCGATGAAATGAAAGTAGATTTCACTATCATCAGCGAGCAGTACGTACAGAAAGATACAAACTGGGTAGCGAACTCGTTGGTACCGCTGCAATTTGGATCTTGGATACAAGAAAATTCCCCACGAAAAGTCTAGGCACACAAAGAGGCTTCACGTGGGTAAAGAGCGACGGGCTCACGGCTGTAAGTGTGTATTTGAGTCCAAGCGACAGAATTGTAGCATTCCGACAAAAACTGGACGATCTGGAGGATTTCCTGGTAAACACCTCAGGGGAGATCTTGGTGGCAGGTGACTTTAACGCTAGAGCACAGGAGTGGGGAATGCCAACTACTGACTCGTAGCCAACGTAGGAGACTCCCCTACTTTCAGGAGACCTGGACACAGAGGATCTATCCCAGATGTAACCTTCGCTACATGCATCACACTCGCAAGAGTCAATAACTGGAGAGTAATCGAGGATTACACAGGTAGCGACCATCAGTTCATGGTCTTTGATCTGGAAGGTAGCCAACAAATTACAAACCGTCGTCACCAACCACAGGCTCCAAGGCGGAACTGGAATAGACTTAACACAGACCTGTTAAAGGGCGTGATCGAAGAAGGTGCAGATGCCGTAATCCAAGCCCAAGGACCCGCTGAAATGGAAGCTGAAGCCACGATGCAACTAATGCGGCTCGCTTGCGATTCCTCACTGCTCAAAACATGCGACACCAACAGAAAGAGAAATCAAGTGTATTGGTGGACCGCGAAGATAGCTGCGTTTCGCCGGAGATGTCTGCAACTACGACGCATAATCACCAGGGAAGGAAGAAGAAGAAACTCTGAATCTATGGAAGATGTTCTAACAGAGTACAGAACCCAGAGATCTGAGCTCAAGAGGGCCATCAATTCGAGCAAGAAACATTAGTGGGAGGATCTGCGCTTTGACGTCAATAGCGACCCCTGGGGATTCGGCTACAAGATCGAAACGCGGAATTTTGTAGCTCAGACGGCACCGCCTTTCCTCAGTAAACCCATCTTGGACACGCTCTTCCCAACTCATTCGGTAAGGCCACCCGGCATCACACCAGCCCAATGTCAGGAATATCCAGCTTTTAGCGAAGAAGTGTTGAGCATAGCGGTGCAGTCCCTATAAAATAAAAGAGCGCCTGTCCCCGATGGAATTCCCAGAGATGTACTCAAAAAACCGAAAGGCCCTCGAAGAAAACAAGGAAGCTGAAAGGGTTATAAGGAGTCTTAGCCGGTATGGGGAAACCTTACTGAGTCCGGCAAGCGGGGATTGCCTATGGTCAACGCCAAGATGAAATGCTTATGTTATTATTATTATTAATATTATTATTATTATTGTTTTTATTATTATTATTATTATTATTATTATTATTATTATTATTATAATTATTGTTATTTTTATTATTATTATTATTATTATTAATATTATTATTATTTTTATTATTGTTATTATTATTATTATTTTAGAAGTTTTTGCCCAAGGTGGTTTTTATTTGGACTTTGGAGAATTTTTAAAAGTGATCCCCATCGGCTTTGTTGGTCGTAATGATGATTAAATGAAAGCAATTTTCATTTTATTACGGTGGTTGCCGTCTTCTTCAGGGGTGTCTTTATTTACAGAATTAAAGAGAGATATAATGTTGAACATATTGATACAAGTAAACGAACAAAATATGACTTACATAACGTTAAATTTTAAGATTTTTAATATACAAAACAATAATTTGTTTGAAACATATAAAAAAAAACAGATTAAAATCAGATTTTGAACACTTCTTTTTCGAAGATTAGTCTACGTTTTATGATATTTACTGTCAGAAACTAATGAACAGTAAACTGCAGATATATTTGTGTGTCTTGTTTGCGTTTCATATTATTTTTGTTGTTAATTATATGCAGGGTCTCTAGTGTGTAACGTTTAGATGTATGTTTTTATGTTGCAAGGATCTCCACTCCCTCGAAGTTTGATGTGTGACCGGTATCAACGCTGTGAGAAGCCAGTGCCGCCTTCTCAGAACATTTTAGGCGAATATCTGACTTGTGGTTTGCCATTCTTTGCCGAAGGAGTTCTTTGGTGGTGCCGATGTAGCAAAGATTGCAGGATTCATCCGTTTTCCCCTGGCAATTTTTTTTATAAACTAAGTCTGAACGGCGATCTTTGTCGGGTTTCGTCTTCAGGTTAGTAAATAGGGATGCAACAGTCTGGTTTGACCTATATGCCAAATTGACTTCCGGATTGTTTTTCGCGACCATTTATTTAAAATTTTCGGAAAGTTTGGGCACATAAACGATACTCTTGTAAACAAATCTCCTCTCTTCCAACTTATTTTCTGAACGAAGTTGGTGTTTTTGACGAAGTATCAAGTTCCTTATAACTTCTGTTGGAAAGCTGTTGTCTAAGAGTATTTGCGTAACTTTTTCTTCGTTAGCGGAGTGGAATGTTCGGTCACTCAACGCAAAAACTTTGTTTATGAAGTTCGACGGGGTGTTTATACGAATGTGCTTGGCTTGATTAGATCGGAAATTGACAAGTCGCCCAGCTGCCATATCTTTCTGGTACCAGTCGAAAGAAAGTCGATCATTTTCGCGGTATCCTTAACGTCCAAGAACGCTATCGATCTGTTTTTTCCCTCTCTCCTCCCTCTGAATTGTATTTTTTCATTAAACTGGTTAAAGCATCGTAAGACATTTTCAATTTCTTCTCTATCCATAATCGCAAATATATCATCAACGTATTTTGCTATAAATTTAGGTTTGTAGTTTGGTTTAAAACATTCCTCGAGTAAAAAATATAAAACCAAGTCCGCAATCGTCGGTGAAAGAGGATTTCCCATTGGTATTCCGTGTACTTGTTTGTACAAATTGTCCTTAAATTGCAGGTTGTTATCTTTGAGGCAAAAATTTAACAATTCGATAAATTTGTTCTGGCTCAGCTTGGTTTCAGCTATAATTTCCCATTTCTTTTTAATAATATTGATTGCAAGCTGAACAGGAACATTAGTAAAAAGAGAAACAGCGTCATAAGAAACCAAAATATCGTTTGTGTCAAGTACAAAATCTTTTGCTTCGGATTTACACACCAACGAATTTTTTACAGAGTCAAGAGATTTTTTCGTGACACACTATTATATTTTACCCAGGTACTTTGAAAGTTCGTAACAAGGAACTTCTATCGATGACGTTATCGGCCGGAGAGGCATATTTGGCTTGTGAACCTTTGGTAAACCATATATTGCAGCTATTTGTGCTGTGTAGGTAGTCATAATTGCTTTTTCCCTATCATCGATCATCTTGTTGGTGTGCAACCATTTCACAAATTCATTATTTTTGTTTTGTAGAGCGGTGAGGGGGCTTGTTCTTGCGACCCTGTATATAGAGCGGTCAGACAGTAGTTCCGTCATCTCGTCTTCGTATTCCGCCATATTCATCGCAACAGTAACATTGCCTTTACCAGCTGCTACAGTTATGATGTTTTTATGTTTTTTCAGAAAATTTACCGCATCTTTGTGTACCTTCGTGATGTATTTGTCGAATGCGTCGTTATGGTGGTAACGTTGAAAAGATTAAAGCATATTGCTATACTTAGCTCTAGTTTCTTCTTGCCCTATTTCTTTTTCTGTTCTTATGATTTCTTCGCCATCTGCAATGAGTTGGAAAAGAGGGAACGTATTTTTGCCAATTGGCAAAGAAAACTGAATTAAGAAGAATTAAGCTACTTTTCTGAACGATGCAGTTGTTAGGTTCATTACAAGAAATTAAATCAAGTTGTATATTTAGATTGTTTTTGATATTGCTAATCTAGTGAAGGCCAGAATCAGAATGATTATCAGTCAATAACACCCCTTTTTCGGTCGTTGCATTACAAGCAACAAAATCATCTTCTGATCGAGACCAGGTAAGATTAGGAAGATTAAAATCACCCAACAGCAATAAGCCATCATGTATTTCCATGGTGTCGCATAAATAGCCAACTGCATCAATCAAAAGTTGGAAACAGTCGATTGGGCTACAAGGTCTCAAGTAACAACACACAACATAAATACTTTTATGCTTAACATTGATTTTAACACATATTAGCTCAATATTTACAGTGTTAGGAATATCAACTAAAGAACTGTTGTACTTAGAGTGAACCGCTATCAGAACCCATCTCCCAGCCTGTTCCCGTAAGTCCAAAAGACCATCCTTTCGATAAACGTTAAGATCCGATGTGAAAAACTCATTATTATTAAAACTACTATTAAGATTTGTCTCAGTAAGAGCAACACCAATGAAAGGAAGTTCCTGCGACTTTAAAAATACATCGTGGGCCTTAGAAGAAGTCCCCTTCCATTTTGATAGTAAAGGGACAAGCTGATTAGTTTTTTTGAGCTGCATTTAAGTTGATGTTGGGTCTTGCACTACGGTCAACAAACTCTTGAATAAATGTATTAATGGGCCAAGATGTTGGAGATATTAAAAAAATAAACATTGGGTTAGGAACCGTTATCTTGGATGATGCAACACTTCCGTTGGGTCTAGTAATGTTTTTACATTTAATAAGGTTGTGATCGTTGTAGATCTTTTCCTGATTTAAAACAGATTTAACGTGAATTAGAATATCAGTTTGAGATATCGAATTTTCAGACAAATATGCACTTTGGGGCAGGCAGCACTCTAGGTTGAGAAACACCAGGAGGTGGAAAGTTAGTAACAACTGATGGAGTGTCATCGACGACGGTGGTATTTAGACTATGAATACTGCTAGGGTTATTGAAGGACGAATTTAGTAAGGGAGGAGTTTTATGAACGTTGATGGGGCGCAGTAATTCATCTTAAAGAGACGTAGTGATATGTGTATCGTTTAAATTGAAATTTAAGGAGTTAAAATTAAAGTATTGATCAGTGCAGTGTAACTTTTACGCGTACTTATCGACTCTTTCCCCAAAATCGCTAAATTACCCTTGCATTCCTCAAAATTATTTTTACTGATTGTTATCTAGCTGTTAAGGTCTTTTGACAGCTGAAGAACGGATTCTGAAATTTTATTATTACTCGAGTTATTGTTTTCTTGCAAATTATGAATATTATTGTTAGATAATTCATATGGTCATTAATTTTATTTAACAAGCTTGAGTTTTTTCCCAACTCAGAATTAATGGAATTAATTTTACCGCCAAATAAATCGCAATCTCGAACCGAAAATAGCCATAGAGATCAGGGACTTGGGCGAACTGACTACAACCGAAGAAGTCCAGGAAGCAGTCAATAAAAAACGAACCTCCAAGTCCCACCATTCGATTTGGGCCATATCCCGGGGTCAAGTAAGGGCCAAGTCTTCCGAGAGGCACTCGAAAATGAGAAGAAAAAGGCCGTACAATGTTCACAATTCTGCAGGGAAATATCCACAGGAGTCAAATTGCTAATTGAACTACTCGATGAAATGAAAGTAGATTTCACTATCATCAGCGAGCAGTACGTACAGAAAGATACAAACTGGGTAGCGAACTCGTTGGTACTGCTGCAATTTGGATCTTGGATACAAGAAAATTCCCCACGAAAAGTCTAGGCACACAAAGAGGCTTCACGTGGGTAAAGAGCGACGGGCTCACGGTTGTAAGTGTGTATTTGAGTCCAAGCGACAGAATTGAAGCATTCCGACAAAAACTGGACGATCTGGAGGATTTCCTGGTAAACACCTCAGGGGAGATCTTGGTGCAGGTGACTTTAACGCTAGAGCACAGGAGTGGGGAATGCCAACTACTGACTCGTAGCCAACGTAGGAGACACCCCCACTTTCAGGAGACCTGGACACAAAGGATCTATCCCAGATGTAACCTTCGCTACATGCATCACACTCGCAAGAGTCAATAACTGGAGAGTAATCGAGGATTACACAGGTAGCGACCATCAGTTCATGGTCTTTGATCTGGAAGGTAGCCAACAAATTACAAACCGTCGTCACCAACCACAGGCTCCAAGGCGGAACTGGAATAGACTTAACACAGACCTGTTAAAGGGCGTGATCGATGAAGGTGCAGATGCCGTAATCCAAGCCCAAGGACCCGCTGAAATGGAAGCTGAAGCCACGATGCAACTAATGCGGCTCGCTTGCGATTCCTCACTGCTCAGAACATGCGGCACCAACAGAAACAGAAATCTAGTGTATTGGTGGACCGCGAAGATAGCTGCGTTTTGCCGGAGATGTCTGCAACTACGACGCGTAATCACCAGGGAAAGAAGAAGAAGAAACTCTGAATCTATGGAAGATGTTCTAACAGAGTACAGAACCCAGAGATCTGAGCTCAAGAGGGCCATCAATTCGAGCAAGAAACATTAGTGGGAGGATCTGCGATTTGACGTCAATAGCGACCCCTGGGGACTCGGCTACAAGATCGAAACGCGGAATTTTGTAGCTCAGACGGCACCGCCTTTCCTCAGTAAACCCATCATGGACACGCTCTTCCCAACTCATTCAGTAAGGCCACCCGACATCACACCAGCCCAACGTCAGGAATTTCCAGCTTTTAGCGAAGAAGAGTTGAGCATAGCGGTGCAGTCCCTATAAAATAAAAGAGCGCCTGTCCCCGATGGAATTCCCAGAGAAGTACTCAAAAAACCAGTCCAAACATGCCCGAACTTGCTGCTAAACTTGTTTAACAGCATCCTAGAGGAAGCCATCTTCCTCAAGAGCTGGAAGTGACAACGGTTGGTTCTTACCAACAAAGGCAAAGAAGACCCGGATTCCCCATCGGCATACAGGCATCTGTATATGCTAGACACCACGGGGAAACTCTTGGAAAAGCTGGAACGGAGGTTCCATATTCCGGCATATCTACTGCGGATGGTGAATGACTATCTCAGGGATCGAGAGCTACTCTACGAGACTACGGAAGGCCCTCGAAGAAAACAAGTGACATCAGGCGCAGCGCAGGGATCGATCTTAGGACCAAACCTCTGGAACATCTCCCACGACGAAATCCCACGCATGGAGATGTCTAAGGATAACTTTTCGGTCGGGTACGCAGACGAAATCGGCGCGGTGATTACGGCACGAGGCTTCGATAGCGCGCAAAGAAAGCTGAACCAGGTCATGCGACGAACAAATTCGTGGATGAAAGAGCACGGACTCAACCTAGCAACGGAGAAATCAGAGATTGTCCTTCTCACGAAGAAGAGGGGCCCTACGCAAGTCGATTTAAAATCGGGCAGAAGTAACAAGAAGCAGCGCCGCGGTGAAGTACTTGGGATTCGGGCTCGGCACCAAGCTAATCTACTGGCAACAAATAAAGGTAGCAGCGGAAAGAGCTTCAGTAAAACAGCAGACGAGGAAAATCCAGGAGATGTTTTTTTTCACAGGAGATGCAGAAATGCTTAAATGTGATTAAAATCATGAAAGCAGCGTGTTCGAAGCGGAAAAACATCAGCCAAGACATTAAGAACGGCATAGAGGCTCTAGAAGAATCTTTGGACAAGATGAAGTGGTACCGAAAAGGCTGGACAAAATCCCATGAAAGGCTCTTAACCCAAAAATCGGGCCCCACGAAGACAATACCACCAGCCCAGAGTAACAAAAATCCACCGAGCTCTTCTAAAAGACTACCGTCAAGTCTACTTGCAAAGTATACGGACAAAAGAACAAGGAATTCTCCAAAGAATCCAGTCGACCAACAAAATGGACAACAAAGAGAAACTCCTATTCCTGAGGTAAACTGCAAACAAGGGAGCTACGCTGAATCCCTCAAGAAGAAAGTTCCTGTGGCTGTGGCACCAGAGCAATCCGTCCAGAAGGTTAGACCTAGGGACAATTCCAAAGAAGCTCCGCGGGAAAATAAGAAGAAGGCAAAGAAGACGAAAGAGAAGAACCAACGGCGAACTCGACCTGAAGCTATCCTGATTAAGCCGAAGGGAACAGAGAAGTTTACCGATATCCTGAGAGAAATCCGAAGTAAGGCGAATCCAGATGACACCGCAACCATCGTCAAAACTGCCCGGCAAACGAAAACTGGAGATGTTCTTCTAAAATTGGGATATAAAACAAAGAACAAGAAAGCCTTTGGAGAATCTCTAAGAACAATTCTAGGTTCGCAGTCTCGAACCGAAAATAGCCATAGAGATCAGGGACTTGGGCGAACTGACTACAACCGAAGTGGTCCAGGAAGCAGTCAATAAAAAACGAACCTCCAAGTCCCACCATCCGATTTGGGCCATATCCCGGGGTCAGGTAAGTGCCAAGTCTCCCGAGAGGCACTCGAAAATGAGAATAAAAAGGCCTTACAATGATCACAATTCTGCAAGGAAATATCCACAGGAGTCAAATGGCGGATAACTTGCTAATTGAACTACTCGATGAAATGAAAGTAGATTTCACTATCATCAGCGAGCAGTACGTACAGAAAGATACAAACTGGGTAGCGAACTCGTTGGTACCGCTGCAATTTGGATCTTGGATACAAGAAAATTCCCCACGAAAAGTCTAGGCACACAAAGAGGCTTCACGTGGGTAAAGAGCGACGGGCTCACGGCTGTAAGTGTGTATTTGAGTCCAAGCGACAGAATTGTAGCATTCCGACAAAAACTGGACGATCTGGAGGATTTCCTGGTAAACACCTCAGGGGAGATCTTGGTGGCAGGTGACTTTAACGCTAGAGCACAGGAGTGGGGAATGCCAACTACTGACTCGTAGCCAACGTAGGAGACACCCCTACTTTCAGGAGACCTGGACACAGAGGATCTATCCCAGATGTAACCTTCGCTACATGCATCACACTCGCAAGAGTCAATAACTGGAGAGTAATCGAGGATTACACAGGTAGCGACCATCAGTTCATGGTCTTTGATCTGGAAGATAGCCAACAAATTACAAACCGTCGTCACCAACCACAGGCTCCAAGGCGGAACTGGAATATACTTAACACAGACCTGCTAAAGGGCGTGATCGAAGAAGGTGCAGATGCCGTAATCCAAGCCCAAGGACCCGCTGAAATGGAAGCTGAAGCCACGATGCAACTAATGCGGCTCGCTTGCGATTCCTCACTGCTCAAAACATGCGACACCAACAGAAAGAGAAATCAAGTGTATTGGTGGACCGCGAAGATAGCTGCGTTTCGCCGGAGATGTCTGCAACTACGACGCATAATCACCAGGGAAGGAAGAAGAAGAAACTCTGAATCTATGGAAGATGTTCTAACAGAGTACAGAACCCAGAGATCTGAGCTCAAGAGGGCCATCAATTCGAGCAAGAAACATTAGTGGGAGGATCTGCGCTTTGACGTCAATAGCGACCCCTGGGGATTCGGCTACAAGATCGAAACGCGGAATTTTGTAGCTCAGACGGCACCGCCTTTCCTCAGTAAACCCATCTTGGACACGCTCTTCCCAACTCATTCGGTAAGGCCACCCGGCATCACACCAGCCCAATGTCAGGAATATCCAGCTTTTAGCGAAGAAGTGTTGAGCATAGCGGTGCAGTCCCTATAAAATAAAAGAGCGCCTGTCCCCGATGGAATTCCCAGAGATGTACTCAAAAAACCGAAAGGCCCTCGAAGAAAACAAGGAAGCTGAAAGGGTTATAAGGAGTCTTAGCCGGTATGGGGAAACCTTACTGAGTCCGGCAAGCGGGGATTGCCTATGGTCAACGCCAAGATGAAATGCTTATGTTATTATTATTATTAATATTATTATTATTATTATTATTATTATTAATATTATTATTATTATTATTATTATTATTGTTTTTATTATTATTATTATTATTATTATTATCATTATTATAATTATTGTTATTATTATTATTATTATTATTATTATTATTATTATTATTATTATTATTATTATTATTATTATTATTATTAATATTATTATTATTTTTATTATTGTTATTATTATTATTATTTTAGAAGTTTTTGACCAAGGTGGTTTTTATTTGGACTTTGGAGAATTTTTAAAAGTGATCCCATCGGCTTTGTTGGTCGTAATGATGATTAAATGAAAGCAATTTTCATTTTATTACGGTGGTTGCCGTCTTCTTCAGGGGTGTCTTTATTTACAGAATTAAAGAGAGATATAATGTTGAACATATTGATACAAGTAAACGAACAAAATATGACTTACATAACGTTAAATTTTAAGATTTTTAATATACAAAACAATAATTTGTTTGAAACATATAAAAAAAAACAAATTAAAATCAGATTTTGAACACTTCTTTTTCGAAGATTAGTCTACGTTTTATGATATTTACTGTCAGAAACTAATGAACAGTAAACTGCAGATATATTTGTGTGTCTTGTTTGCGTTTCATATTATTTTTGTTGTTAATTATATGCAGGGTCTCTAGTGTGTAACGTTTAGATGTATGTTTTTATGTTGCAAGGATCTCCACTCCCTCGAAGTTTGATGTGTGACCGGTATCAACGCTGTGAGAAGCCAGTGCCGCCTTCTCAGAACATTTTAGGCGAATATCTGACTTGTGGTTCGCCATTCTTTGCCGAAGGAGTTCTTTGGTGGTGCCGATATAGCAAAGATTGCAGGATTCATCCGTTTTCCCCTGGCAATTTTTTTTATAAACTAAGTCTGAACGGCGATCTTTGTCGGGTTTCGTCTTCAGGTTAGTAAATAGGCATGCAACAGTCTGGTTTGACCTATATGCTAAATTGACTTCCGGATTGTTTTTCGCGACCATTTATTTAAAATTTTCGGAAAGTTTGGGCACATAAACGATACTCTTGTAAACAAATCTCCTCTCTTCCAACTTATTTTCTGAACGAAGTTGGTGTTTTTGACGAAGTATCAAGTTCCTTATAACTTCTGTTGGAAAGCTGTTGTCTAAGAGTATTTGCGTAACTTTTTCTTCGTTAGCGGAGTGGAATGTTCGGTCACTCAACGCAAAAACTTTGTTTATGAAGTTCGACGGGGTGTTTATACGAATGTGCTTGGCTTGATTAGATCGGAAATTGACAAGTCGCCCAGCTGCCATATCTTTCTGGTACCAGTCGAAAGAAAGTCGATCATTTTCGCGGTATCCTTAACGTCCAAGAACGCTATCGATCTGTTTTTTCCCTCTCTCCTCCCTCTGAATTGTATTTTTTCATTAAACTGGTTAAAGCATCGTAAGATTTCTTCTCTATCCATAATCGCAAATATATCATCAACGTATTTTGCTATAAACTTAGGTTTGTAGTTTGGTTTAAAACATTCCTCGAGTAAAAAATATAAGACCAAGTCCGCAATCGTCGGTGAAAGAGGATTTCCCATTGGTATTCCGTGTACTTGTTTGTACAAATTGTCCTTAAATTGCAGGTTGTTATCTTTGAGGCAAAAATTTAACAATTCGATAAATTTGTTCTGGCTCAGCTTGGTATTTTCAGTTATAATTTCCCATTTCTTTTTAGTAATATTGATTGCAAGCTGAACAGGAACATTAGTAAAAAGAGAAACAGCGTCATAAGAAACCAAAATATCGTTTGTGTCAAGTACAAAATCTTTTGCTTCGGATTTACACACCAACGAATTTTTTACAGAGTCAAGAGATTTTTTCGTGACACACTATAATATTTTACCCAGGTACTTTGAAAGTTCGTAACAAGGAACTTCTATCGATGACGTTATCGGCCGGAGAGGCATATTTGGCTTGTGAACCTTTGGTAAACCATATATTGCAGCTATTTGTGCTGTGTAGGTAGTCATAATTGCTTTTTCCCTATCATCGATCATCTTGTTGGTGTGCAACCATTTCACAAATTCATTATTTTTGTTTTGTAGAGCGGTGAGGGGGCTTGTTCTTGCGACCCTGTATATAGAGCGGTCAGACAGTAGTTCCGTCATCTTGTCTTCGTATTCCGCCATATTCATCGCAACAGTAACATTGCCTTTACCAGCTGCTACAGTTATGATGTTTTTATGTTTTTTCAGAAAATTTACCGCATCTTTGTGTACCTTCGTGATGTATTTGTCGAATGCGTCGTTATGGTGGTAACGTTGAAAAGATTAAAGCATATTGCTATACTTAGCTCTAGTTTCTTCTTGCCCTATTTCTTTTTCTGTTCTTATGATTTCTTCGCCATCTGCAATGAGTTGGAAAAGAGGGAACGTATTTTTGCCAATTGGCAAAGAAAATTTCTTTCCCAAGGACAGAAGCCATTTGATTCCGACGGGAAACTCTTCGTCACTCTTGTTTACAAACCAATCTTCATGCATTTTAGTGTTTAATTTTTCCCATAGATCAGCTTTGAGTTGATTAATTTTTTGTGTGTGGATTTCTTCTATTTTCGTGCAAATGGTTAGGAAATTTTGTTGCTGTTGAGTTATAAATTGTTTGTGTTAGAGGTAAATAGTGGAAAGAATTAAGCTACTTTTCTGAACGATGCAGTTGTTAGGTTCATTACAAGAAATTAAATCAAGTTGTATATTTAGATTGTTTTTGATATTGCTAATCTAGTGAAGGCCAGAATCAGAATGATTATCAGTCAATAACACCCCTTTTTCGGTCGTTGCATTACAAGCAACAAAATCATCTTCTGATCGAGACCAGGTAAGATTAGGAAGATTAAAATCACCCAACAGCAATAAGCCATCATGTATTTCCATGGTGTCGCATAAATAGCCAACTACATCAATCAAAAGTTGGAAACAGTCGATTGGGCTACAAGGTCTCAAGTAACAACACACAACATAAATACTTTTATGCTTAACATTGATTTTAACACATATTAGCTCAATATTTACAGTGTTAGGAATATCAACTAAAGAACTGTTGTACTTAGAGTGAACCGCTATCAGAACCCATCTCCCAGCCTGTTCCCGTAAGTCCAAAAGACCATCCTTTCGATAAACGTTAAGATCCGATGTGAAAAACTCATTATTATTAAAACTACTATTAAGATTTGTCTCAGTAAGAGCAACACCAATGAAAGGAAGTTCCTGCGACTTTAAAAATACATCGTGGGCCTTAGAAGAAGTCCCCTTACATTTTGATAGTAAAGGGACAAGCTGATTAGTTTTTTTGAGCTGCATTTAAGTTGATGTTGGGTCTTGCTCTACGGTCAACAAACTCTTGAATAAATGTATTAATGGGCCAAGATGTTGGAGATATTAAAAAAATAAACATTGGGTTAGGAACCGTTATCTTGGATGATGCAACACTTCCGTTGGGTCTAGTAATGTTTTTACATTTAATAAGGTTGTGATCGTTGTAGATTTTTTCCTGATTTAAAACAGATTTAACGTGAATTAGAATATCAGTTTGAGATATCGAATTTTCAGACAAATATGCACTTTGGGGCAGGCAGCACTCTAGGTTGAGAAACACCAGGAGGTGGAAAGTTAGTAACAACTGATGGAGTGTCATCGACGGTGGTATTTAGTCTATGAATACTGCTAGGGTTATTGAAGGACGAATTTAGTAAGGGAGGAGTTTTATGAACGTTGATGGGGTGCAGTAATTCATCTTAAAGAGACGTAGTGATATGTGTATCGCTTAAATTGAAATTTAAGGAGTTAAAATTAAAGTATTGATCAGTGCAGTGTAACTTTTACGCGTACTTATCGACTCTTTCCCCAAAATTGCTAAATTACCGTTGCATTCCTCAAAATTATTTTGCTGATTGTTATCTAGCTGTTAAGGTCTTTTGACAGCTGAAGAACGGATTCTGAAATTTTATTATTACTCGAGTTATTGTTTTCTTGCAAATTATGAATATTATTGTTAGTTAATTCATATGGTCATTAATTTTATTTAACAAGCGTGAGTTTTTTCCCAACTCAGAATTAATGGAATTAATTTTACCGCCAAATAAATCATTCAGAGTGCTTTCAAAGTTATCCAAAGTTTTAACAAAAAGAACTTTGTAAACAATTAACACTTACCACACTAACAGGAAAAAAATAATTTAGAGAATAGCAGAATAAATAGGTATGTAGTAAGATAATTATGAAAAGTTATGATAAAAAAAAAGAAAACAGAAACAAAAAATTGCATTGAGAGGATGGCAGGTACACATGCACATACATACATAGAGGGAAGCCACCGCAACTAAGGTAGGTAGTTATATGACCACCAACTGAAATAAATATATGGGTTCGATTAATTACAATTCGATTAATTAAAAACACAATTAAAATAAAAACACAATTATGAACACAAACACCGATTATAGATTAAAAAGGAACAATTAAATAAACACAAAAAACTACATTAACACATTATTATAAGATAGGGGGCAAAGTTTAATCATAACAACAAAAGTTAACCGGATTAAAAGTGCAACAAAAAGACGACCGCACAGAAAGAGAGAGAAACTGAAACTGAAATATTTTCTGAAATTGACGGAAAAGATGATTGACATGAAATGAATGTAGATGGCGTTGTTGATGAAGCTGATGGCGACGTCTTTGCAGGTGATTTTGATGTAGATGGCGTTGTTAATGAAGTCGACGATGGAGTTGATGATGAAGCCGATGTTGTTGTTGATGATTGAAATGATGTTGCTGCTGATGGATGCAGTGATAATCACGTGCTTAACCAGGTTTAGTTGTATGTGCAGATTGTGGCAAGCAAACTGATAAAGATGAATTTCACCTTATGAGAATAAAATTATTAAAATCTGTGGAGCAGTTTCTAAGAATAGAGCATGATAGTGTATACTTATCATTTGAAACAAAAAATAATGAGCTGTTTTGGAAATATTAAATTATGAAAAAAGTTTTAAAATATGCTTCTAAAAATGCAAACAAATATCTATTACATAATTCAAAATATTCGTATGAATCACAAGTTGATGTACCTAAACCTATGTAATATCTGTTAACTTTCGAAGGAACGAAAGAATCACATAAGCCGTTTTTTCAGATAGTAGAAAACAAAAAAATCGGTACCGTTCCTAGCCATTATTGGTAATTTGTTTTCCAACCATATAAAAGTTCATATTGAAAAAAACACTGATTTTTTTAAAATCAAAATCGTTAGAACTATTTTCGAGAAAAATGAGCTTTAATGGCAGTCTCACAAAAAAACTCTATACCAAGTTTGAAGGAATGCGGCCCATCCATTTGGACTGTAAGTGGCTATACTAACATAAAGACGAACAGAATTTTTAGACCATGTTTTCTCGTCTTCGATATCATCGTAATGTCATGTTTGATTGTTATCGCAAAACTTTTTTTTTCGACGAATGCATAACTAGCCTTAAATTGTATTTACTCGTACCTATCACAAGTAAAAAGACACCCTCCGAAAAGCGAAGAGTCCCAATATGACGAATAGTTTGTTTGTTAAAAAAATAAGAAAATTAATCCTGTACCCATCTTCTGTAACTCAGTCGATAACTTTTCTTTATTTACAGCCTCTGAAAAAAATTGGTTTATGTTATTATGTTATTCCAAGGGAAGGCAATAAATTGAAGTGTCATTTTGACATCTTAAAACCAAAACAAATAATTTTTTTTTGTTTCTCGACTAATATTATCGATTCGAAAGTTACAGAACATGGGTATTGAACGACAAAATAAATGCAAAATCTTTTTTCTTACAAATTTGTTTTCTTTATTTTTCATTTCATTTCGAAGATATTGCATGAAAAGAATTTTGCCTCGGGTCGCGGGCAACGCCGGGGACCTTCTGCTAGTTATGTATAATAATACAACTCATTATTTATGTTTCAGCAATAATTGTTATATCACGTTACCACTTAACGTATTCAAATAAATGAAAATCATAACAATGGATAAAAACTACTTCTTAAGTAATATGGATAAGAAAGAGACAAGTAAATCAAGTAAAATTAGTAATACCGTTAGAAAAAATGTAAACAGCAATGATTAACATAATGACTTGAAGGTTGTCAGTGTCTTTTTTCGTGACTTCTGAAACGTCTATTTTGTACTCGTACTTCCTTGCATTTGCAATTAAAGTTGGATCCTGTTTTTAATTAAATAATTTAATTTTCTTACAAAGTATTACACCAATCAAGAATACCTTGAAACGTTATTGATATATGTTGAAATGGGACGGTTTGCTTCGAGGGCAGCCCGCGAATAGACCCGATGTTTTCCAAATCGACGCCATCCTGATGACCATATCCTAAATCTCCTATTAATTAGTGTCTACACAGAGGGAGCGCTTCATACATATCGAGTAGATAACGGATAAAATGAGCTCCTAGCAAACATTCTGGTAGGTGAAAGTGTTTTGAAGTTCTTTCGCGATAATCCTGGCGCGAGCATTCGAAGAGCAGCATGTAACATAGGGATCTATTTCCTGTATAGGGGGGGGGGCGACACTTGAAAAATGTCGTTCATGAGCTAGAAATAAACACGATTCGAGACTTAAATGCCGTTTCCATGTGAATTACCAAATGGTGACATCGCGCGTATTACTAGGCGACCTTAATTGTGCATTAAGCAGACTGGGGGAACATTTGAACAACTCCTCCAACTTACATAAGCAACACTTTTGATTTTTTTTTTTTTTACTTCTCTCAATTTGTCTACTTTTTATTTGCGTACTTTAAATATCCTTTGTTGTTCAATAAAATATAAGTTGTTAAAAGAAAATAATGAAAATGGGCTTTCATAATAAGCAAACAAAATTACTACTTATTAACCTGCTTTTTTGAACAAAATGATATCAAAGTTAGAAAAGAACTTAAAAACAAAAAAAAAATGGGTTTGATTGAAATTTGCGGGAAAACGTTTATTCCCACAAAAATAAATTGTAAGACAAATTATAAGATGAGATATAAAAATTCTGGATTAGATAAAAAAAAGATCTTAAAAATCGGACGTCCATAAACAAAGATATTGCCAGTTTAAGCAAAAGAGAGCCAAAATCATTAGAACCGTTATAACTCCAAAACGGAGAGAAAACGAGAAAATTACTTCATATGTTTTTCAACTTAGAATGACCTCAGGAACCCATGGTTTTCGTTTGCGGCGGTGACTGTGGGACATACGTGTATATATTTAAATCGCCCGTAACAACTACATATTTCACTGTGCATATATTGGCTAACAATTCCTTGGATAGAATCGGATAGCGCATCGAATTTATTAAGTGTCGAATTACTCTCCAAACTAGGGATACGAAAAATAAAGCATGTGTGAATGTTGTAGTTCTCACTCGTCACGAAGTGAAACAGATATTAAACGGTGAGTGCGGCTGGATTGCCCTATATGACTTTATTAATCATGCCTTAGGTTACCGCAACAGTTTCTTAGACTAATTTTAAAACTTTGAATTTTTGTAGTGATATCTTAATTTAATGTAAAGATAAAAATAAAGTTTTATACTAATTTTTTATTTATGTAATCATTTTGAACCTGTAATTTAATCTAATTAATGAAATTAAAGATTTATTCTTTAATAGCTCTGTAATGTCAATTTTCAGGCAGACGGGAAATTTTTCTGCAATGCTAATGTTATATTTTATTTTTTGTTATGTAATTTTCGATATAATCGTTTTGAATAAAGAATTTATAATAATAATAATAATAATGTGCTTATCTAAGGCCGATAGCTTCATCAATAAATCTTCCGTGCTACCAACTTTCGAAGTTCTTTGGAAAAACATTGAGAAACATGTCTCCAATAACTATAACATTAAAAATTCGCTCGAATTAAATGAAAAATTGAAAGATGTTGTGCTTGAGGATAATGACATCTTCGTTCCCTATGACGTGATATCATTATTCACAAACATTCCGACCTATCTGGCAATTAAGATAATACTGTAAAAATGGGATCAATTACAAGACCAAACCAAAATACCGAAACGGCAAATTCTGAAACTTTTGGAATTTTGTCTAAGGGAAAATAATTATTTTAAATTTAACAACACATTTTATAATCAGATGGTTGGTATGCCTATGGGATATCCCCAACAATAGCGGACATAGTTTTGGATGATCTCCTTGACAAAGTATTTAAAGAACTAAAGGAAGAAAACATAGAAATAAAGTTTATCACCAAATATGTAGATGACATATTTGCAATCATTCAACGCAAAGACGAACATAAAATACTGCAAAAACTAAATGAATACCACACAAAAATCCAATTTACTACAGAAAAAGAAGAAAACAATCAATTACCATTTTTGGACACACTAGTAATTCGAGAAAACAATAAAATAGTTTTTAACTGGTATTCAAAACCAATGTCTTCGGGAAGACTTATAAATTTCCTATCAACCCAGCCACTCAGTCAAAAAATTAATACTGTCAAAAACCTCATCAATAAAACCCTTGAACTCAGTGAAAAATGTTTCAATGAAGAAAACATAAACAAAATAGTATCAATTTTAGAAATGAATAGCTTTCCACGGTACATCATTGACAACCTTATAAAAAACAAAAAACAAAAAATTAATTCCACACAAAAAACAAGAGTAAATGCAGATGGCAGCCCTAAAATATTTACAAAAGTTCCTTTCATTCCCAATCTAACTGAAAGTAAGAATCTCTTCAAAATAATAAAAGAAGAAAACAACATAACGTTCGCACATAAATCAAACGAAACTATTCACAAACACAAAAACACCAATTCCGAAATACAACACCCACGATGTTATCTATAAGATCAGTTGCAAAGGGAAACAAGGAGAAAGCTGCAATCTGGTTTACATAGGCACCACAAAAGACATTAAAAACAGAAGAGAAACAACTGGAATATCCCAACACATGCTACACACTGCACATGAACCAGCCTTCGACAACGTCAAAATATTGGGCAAGGAGAGAAATACAGGGACGAGGTATACATTGGAGAGCCTACGAATTCAACAAAAGAGAACAACATCAATGAACCTAATCTCAAATAAGCCATACTAAGATCGGAAACCTTCGTACGTTTCACCCCCCAAAACCCACATTGTTGTATTTGTAGCTTTGAAACTCTATCCATGAATAGATGGGAAATCGAAAAGCAAAACAAAAACAAATTACTAGTGCTGTGTTATCTATGTGTCTATAGGAAGAGGAACAGAAAAGATTCTTGTGTGCGTTTCTATCAATGTGTCTATTGGAAGAGGAACAGAAATGTTACTTGTGTGCGTGTTTCAGCTTGTAGGCAAATGTCAAATGAAAGCAGAGGTTTCCGGTCTTTACATTATTAGTTTATGAACCTAATAGAAGACATTGACGGAACAAATTGAATATACGATATTGCGATTCTGTGATATTTATGTTTTGTGTTAGTCTAATTTTTGGTAAATGTTAATTTAAAATCGTTTTCATTTATTTATTTATAAAATCATTAAACTGTGAAACCAAATATGTTAGATGTAGGGACTTGCAATTTAAAAAACTTAAATATGCTATAAAATTAAAGTAAGTTTTTAAATAATTGTAAAAATTAATTTCTTGTCATATTTCGTTTTTAGCCTTTTTTTTTCTTTGCTTCTAAAATTATGCACTGGAAAATTGTTTTCTATATATTTTGTTTTATATATATACATATGTAGACACAATAAACGACCCCTGAAGATGCTGAAAAACTCCAGCGAAACGTCGGGATAGAATTTATGTACGTGTTTTCATTTACATAGTCAGACAGAATTGACCAAAAAAGCCCAATAAACGAAATTTGTATTAACAACTATATCTGATTATGCTTTGACTCAATCAATTACAACATTTAATAGGATGACCACGCAATGATTGCTATAACCAAGTCGAAATAATTGCTTAAAAACGTGGGAAGGAAAGATGAAGAAAATTTTACCCCTTTTAATTTTATTTAAATTAAACGTAATGGCAAAGTTGAGGAATATTTGTGAATTATATTAACAGTTGAATTTGCAAAATTTGGGGAATGGGCTATGGCTCTTGAGAGTTGGACAAACGGGAAATTTCGTTTCCGATTCTTTATTTATAAAAAAAAATATATCCCACTATGGTCGAGAGGTTAACGATTGGTCAGATGAAGAGTACGGCAATCGTTGGATAGGAAGAAACGGACCGGTTCACTAGCCTGCAAGATCTCCTGACATTACAGTTTTGTATTTTTTTGTATCGGGAAGAATGAAAGAACTTGTTTATTCAACCGAAATAACAACTTTAAACGAATTAGAAGGGCGTATCCTCGAAGCATCATCAAAAGTGCGACAGCAGTAAGAATCAATGAATATGCGCAGTGAAATCCAAAAACAGGATCTAGCATGCTTAACAAACTAAGGAGGACACTTTGAGCACCTCTCATAACTGTTTTAGTACACAATTAAAATTAAAATTATCTAAAAACACCACATTTTAATCTTCATCATTGAAGATTAAAGTAAAAAAACCCTTTTTTGAATTTTACCTCTTCCAGGTTTTCCCAAGTATCATAAAATCTATGGGTTTTTCCGCAAACTTGTCACTAAGTTTTATTTTTAATATTGTTACGTTCATTCAAAAAAAATAGTAAACCGTTATCTTTATTAAAATTGACCCTAAAGTCAGGGACAGGAAAAATGGAACAGGCTAAAAACTGAGTATCTTAAGATTGAGATGAGATATCAAATTTGTTTATGCGCAGTTATAAAGGCTGGTATTTCTTCTAAAAATAAAGGCCTAAACAAAGTCTTTGTCATTAGAATTTGCAACGCAATTACCGTTAACATGGGTAAGGGTACACCAAAGTAAAGCTTTTTTAAATCCCCGATAAGAGATATCAAAATTGGAGATATTCATTAAACTAACAAGAAAATCTTGCATTGTGTAGATACATAATATGATGTACATTCACAACTTCATCGTAACATCACTCAAAAGTAGTAATTAGCGGTAAAATAATTGCCGAAACAAAATGCAAACGAAATAATGTCAGCAAAATAAATCGAAAAGAGGGTACAATAAGGAAGTTTGGTTTTATTACTGAATGTGGACCCAGAAAGGGAATTACATAAAAAGGTGGTTAATACCCTAAGATCAATAGGCTTTGTATAAGTGGTTCCTAAATCAAAGTCGAGAAACGGCGATTTTAAAAAATCAAAACAAAAATGTCCAATTTTTCCAAAGAAAATAACTATACCTATATATAGATAACTATACATATGTAATTGTGCACTTATATCTTAATGAATTACCTTAGTTTTCTTTTGTTTCTTATTATTTTTGTTATTGAATACAATTTTTTTGCATTAAATATATTATAAACGGTGATTTTTTAAGAGTTTGGTTTTTGAAAATTCAAAAAAACACAGAAACTTGTAAAAAGTGAATGAAATTTTTATTTGGATCGATAAATCAATTTCTGCCATTTACTTTTTAGAAATAATTTCACTTAAATGTTGCCCGCGGCTACGCTTCAGGTGGTCCATTCTGAAGGTCCAATTTTGGCAAACTTTTTCACACATTTCGGCCGGAATCTCACCAATGACGCGTTCAATGTTGGCTTCCAAGGCAGCAATCGTCTTTGGCGTGTCCCTATAGACAATAGACTTAACATAGCACCACAAAAAATAGTCTAACGGGGTCAAATCACATGATCTTGGTGGCCAATTGACTGCGCCAAAATGTGAGATCAACTGCTCACCAAATTCGCCTCTCAATTGATGCATGGTTTCGCGTGCAGTGTGGCATGTGGCACCGTCCTGTTGGAACCACATATCGACCGAGTCCAATTCTTGCATTTTCGGCAAAAAAAAATCTGTTATCATCGAACGGTACCTTTCTCCATTGACCGTAACCCTGCGGCCTTCATCGTCCTTGAAGAAGTACGGCCCAATGATGCCGCCTGCCCATAAGCCGCACCAAGCAGTGCATTTTTCGGGATGCATTGGTAGCTGCTGAATTGCCTCTGGCTGCTCTTCACTCCAAATACGGCAATTCTGCTTATTCACGTATCCATTTACCCAAAAATGAGCCTCGTCGCTGAAACGGACGTAGCTTGCGAAACACATTTTTCACAGAGCACGAATTTTGATAATAAATTTCAATAATTTGCAAACGTTGTTCAGGCGTAAGTCTATTCATGATGAAATGGCAAACAATACTGAATCGAAATGTCAAATGTTCGTGGAATTTGTCATGTGTGATCTGTCAAAAATATAAACGTCAAAAACCAAGAAGCAAAAAAATCACCCGTTATTAGTGCTGGTCTTCTCATTTTCGTTTTTCATCTCGAATTGAGCCTAAACAAATCTTTACTCGGTTATTGCAACAATATCGGTCATTGCAACCACCCTTGTTTTAATTAGTTGCGATAATCGAGAATGCACTGTACTTACATATGCTATCCCTAACCAAATAAATATTCACTCACTGAAACAAAAAAATCGACATTCGAACATGCATATTTCAAAGCTTATGGATATACAATATTAGCAGTTTTATTATTTTCACAAAGACGTAAATACTGATTATTTCTTGAGCCCACTCTTTAAAGGGCTACATAAGTTGACCATGAGAAAAAAACTTTCCCTAAAATCATTTGGCACTGAAAGCTCTCTTTTGAAAAAGTGTATTATATCATGATCTCAAATTATCGAGGAACTTCCTAGATTGTGGATGATCTCCATTGAGACTTTTTAAAGGTTCACGATTCAGGTGGCTCGGCTATTGAAGGAATGCTTACTTTAGTATTAGAACAACACATAAGGAATTTTCCTTACCCCATTTTTGGCTTTGCAAAAATTGCAAATTTTATTAATTTTTCCTATATCTGTTATTTATTTGTTCGAATACTAAAACTGTGGTACATAATTAAAAGCCACTCTACTCCCCGAAAATTGATTAATACTTGAAGTATTATTACTTTCTGTTCCTACGTACAATTGAGTGGACTGAAATTCAGAAGCAAATAAACAAAAGAAAATGCACAAGAAACGCAGCAACCCAGTCAATGCAATTGAATCGAATTTACTCAAAGATGCAAAAATACAAAAATTTGCTAAATTTATAATTTGTACATGCATTTATTTCTCATCTTAGGAATGATGGCTTAAAATTAAAAAAAAAACTATTGACGTTGTACAAAATATCTCTTTTTTCTAAAATATGTAGCAGGTTTAAAAGCATAATTAAATATGTTGGTCAAGTTCGACAAAAAAAGTGTACGATATTTTTTTTTAAAGTTAATAATCTAATTCAACAAATATGTTTAACAAATAAAAATAAGCCAATTATATTCTTATAATAATAAGGAAATTTATAAAATTGGTTTCAAGTAAATCGGTTGAAAACTTTCTGAGATTAGTTTTTTTCATTTGGTATACATTTTTAACTGCTGTACATCTTCTGATTGACTAGAAAATCATATAAACATACTTTTACACCATCAGGCAATTCTTCAGAAGACCTTATTATTTCTACTTCTTCAAGTTTGCCACATTTTTCGAGCAAAATATTTTGAATTTTGGAAAGCAATTCACGATGGTCGATAATTCTATTTTTTATTTGCATGAATAAATGGTCCAAGAAAGGAACATAGATAGACCGACGAAAATATTCTTCAGGATCACCTTCGTAATTATGTACGTTTATCTGGCGACTGGCTTTTGGTAAATGTATTTGCAAATAGGGAAGTGAATTTTTGTATATTTCAGTCGCTGGCCCCATTATTTGTGACCCAACACTAATTTCCCATTGACATACCAAATTTACTGACTCTAATAAAATATTTCGGAGGGGGGGGGGGGTTTCAACCCCCAAAAATGCCCCAACGTTCGCCCCTGTGCTAGCCGGTACTTTAGTTAAATATACTTGCTGTACATATACATACAGGCAAGTGCAGTGAAAAACTAGGGAACGGTTAGATATTCTGGTTTTCGAAATTCTTCGAAATTGTCACGTTAACTTTTTTTAAATAATTAAATTTAGCATTAGGTAATTTACTAGTGGTGACTTTTGTTATTAACTTATTAATTATCGAAATTGTTTCTTGTAAATCTTGAGTATAATTCTTATTAAACCTTTTAATTATTATTGATTGTTAAACTTTTCTGTTAATGCGACTTTACATAATTTAAAAAATATTGATTAATTTTTGTTTCAAATCACTTTAAAATTGGAAAATGTTTGTATATGAATACAACCCTTTTTTTTTTAATTACATACAGTTTTTCGAAATTCGTCGAAGTTGTCATATTAGCCTCTTTTCACTAAATACCTTTAGATAATTAACTAGAGGTGACCTTTTCTAATATTATTTTATAACGGTTTATTCTAAATCTCCACAGTGTTTGTTATCAAGCTATAAATTATCGAAACTGTTTCTTGTAAATCTTGAGTATAATTATTTTAAACCTTTCAATTATTGATTCTTACCTTTTCTGTTATAATGTCACTTTACATAATTTAAAAATAATTATTAATTTTTGTTTCAAATCACTTCATAATTGGAAAATGTTTGTATATACATATAAGTACACACACTCTGTTTTTTAATTGGTTAACCAAATTTTTCAAAAGATAAAAATTGGTATAATTCTAATGATTCAATATTTCAAACTTTATGTAAATTAAAAATTAATTATTATTTTATTTTTTATATTGATCTTTTTGCATATTTTTCTTTAATATTTTTAATTTGAAATGTTCTCTGAGACAGATGGCAGTATTTTCATGTCCTTATTCCAAATGTTTTAAAACTTTAATGAGAAAAAATAAATAATCTATATATCTACCTTTCTGTCTACTCTATCTGATCGAATGTTCGAACAAGACGCGAACTATGGAGCAAGGAGTCAGGATTTAAATAATTCACTATAAATACTCCCATCGCGTCGACGCATTTCATGTTCACTAAAAAATTCATAAAAACGTATAAGTACCTAGGATCCTAGGGGTCGATGAACATGACAGAACGACAACTTTCGATTAAACAACAATAACACGCACACTGTGCTAAGTATTTTATTTTTGCATTTTAAGTCAAAAGCAAAGCCGTGTTTTTTTTGAAAAAGGTCAACAGTTGGAGTGAACATAAAAGTGCATTTAAAATACCTTAGGTCTTACATGCATATAGCTAAAATAAATATTATTATTATTACAAATTTTTCAAATGTTGATGTTTAAATGCCGCTGAATTTGAGTGCAGACAAATTCTTGTTTTGGAAAATTTGTTATGTTGTATGAAAAAAAATAAGCTGCTTATACTTTTTTCTTAGAGAGTGAATACAATAGTGATTATAATCGTTTTCTTCAATTTTATTTGTAGCTCAGGTTATAATCTTCATGAAAACACGGTTAATATTTGAAAAAAAATATAGAAAATATTTGTAAATCGATTTAAAAAATAATAAGACTTTAAAATGCTTACCCGGGGCAATATTCATTCGCCCTTTGGCACCTAGAATCGCCAAATTCACGTTTGCTTTCCGTCCATCTATAATTGGGTTTGTGTCTTTGCACGCTCGTTCAGTACTAGCTTTATCTCCCATTATAACCTTCAAAAATAAAACGAAATGTGTATTTTAGTTCATTTTTAAATAATTTATGAACACTTCGTCTAAAATTATTTTCAACTGAAATATAAAAAGGAATAAACTAAGCCACGTAATTATGACGAAAGATTGCTGCCCGAAATCCGAACTTTAACGCGCAAAGTTAGAATCGCAATTTATTATGTTTTGTCCAAAAAATGTTTGAGTGATTGCCGAATACGTTATGTAAATTTATTATTAATGAGCAAAATACGGTACATCTAGTGAATAGCGTTATGTGTTTCATAATGTTCACCCATCGTAGAAATATTTTACTTAAGATATTAATGTATGGAAAATTACGTTTAACTGGTAAGCTTACAAGATTCGAGCTCTCAAACATGTTTTTGGAAAAAATTGTAAATAAAAATGTGATACACAATGCTAGCAAACCTACTGCCTTTTTTAAGCTAGAAGCTTGCTAGCTAGCTTGCTTTTCAGATACTCATATACCTAAAGTTTCCATTGCTTGTGTAACTACACATACTTGCATTTCGCTTGATGCTATTGATAAAACCTGACTCCCTGTTTGGATTAGCTGGCTAATTAGCATTTTTCTCGAGTAGCCATGATGGTCCATATAACCACAGCTTGCTTTTGATTAGATCTGCTACCCCTACTAGGTAAATCAGATGGATTTTACTTAGGCCCGACATGCCTCCAATTTGAATTGATAATACTTGATTCTCAACAATCAATACAAAACCACCATGGAATATGTCCAGACTGTATACTTTACTCTTGCCCAATCCATTCCCTTAAGGAACTCTACCAATAGCCGGCACGACTACGATAACTCAATCGCCGCAAAATAATAACAATTTTTTTAGAGGGGTCAAAAGCAGGCATATCTTACTATAGGTGAGAGGGATATATCTCCCCGGTTTGGGCCGGAGGGAGAAGTAAAAAAAGGTACTAACAATGGAAAAGAAAATATTAAAAAAATAACGGTAAGTTTAAAAAATAAGTATATTCGAAGAAAACGCAAACAATATTTACATATTATTTTTGTTTTTGTAAATAAGTGTTATAACTTTTGTAGAGCCAATACCTTCCTCTATCGGCAAATTTTTATATAAAGTAAGATCTATGCTTAGTAAAAAAAAAGACTGGTTTTAAACTCAAATTTTTGGCAAAAAATGATAAAAAGCAAAGTTTAAAGAGTCAATTTTAAAAACTGTAAAATTATATATTATTTTCTATTGCTAAAACTCGTTGATCTGATTAATTTTTAATCAAAAACTGAAAATTGTATGATTTTATGTGTTCTAGTTTTTGAGAAAATTGAAAATTGTTTTTTTGTGTATTTATGGTAATCTCACTTTGATAACTACGGTGCGACAAAATAATAACGGATTTTTGTAGAGGAGTTTAATACAATCATTTTTTAAGGAGGGGGGGGTCCATCTCCCTCCTTTTAAATTTTCTAAAATACGAATTAAAACAATAAAAAAGATTTAACAACAACGCCAACACTTACAATAAAAAAATTAAAGGTTTTCTGAAAAACACAAACTTGGCTCTTATCATTTGTTTCAACCTAAATATTTGCGTTTATAGGGCTTGCAAAAATACTTTTAAACTCAAAATATTTAAAAAAAAACAGTCAGACATGTATAGGGGTGCTTGCTGCATCCCTGCAGAACCCCCTGCTTGGGTGTATGCAAGGTTTCTTTTCTATTTAAAGAATCTGAGTTGAAAGAAACTTTGAATTTTTCCCATATATCCGATCTCAACGCAGCTGTTTTCTAAGTGCATGTTACATAACTATACGATACGTATACGTATGTCGTACGAACTTGCTCTTGTAGCTAAGAACTTTAATGTAGCTAAACATTGACGCTGTTATTTTTTTTTTTATTATTTGGTACTTTATTAATTCATTTATAAAATTTACAATTGTATTTGTTTAATACTAAGTACATTTAAGCATGGCTTAGCCGTCTGCCGAGAAATGACAACAAATTTTACAGTTATACAAAGTTATACACAATTTAAATTTTAAAAGTATATTTACAAATATTTAAATATGAAAATGTGGATTTATTATTTATTTCAGAAATTTTCATTAATAATATTTGTTCTATAGTTGAGAGCTATGTAGCAATATGAAGCAAGTTTTCCCCAATTTTCGCTGCCGTTGAGGATACGTTTTACATCTTCAATATTCATCAGATTGACTGCATAATGGTATCACCTTATTTCTTTCAGGATGGGGCAGGAACCAAGAAAGTGCATCACGTCTTCGTTTTCCCTTGTGTTGCAGAGGGGGCAGATTGATGAACTATCTTCGCGATGGGGCATGTAATTTAACTTGATTAGTTCTCCTCTCGCTCGAATTACCATAGAAATTTCTGCATTACTGAGGCCAAGATTCAAATAACTAATCTGTTGATGTTCGAAATGCCGATACAAACAACGTAATGAATTTTCAGCTTGTGTTATTCTTTCCGTTTTCATTGCCTGTTTCACATCAAGAACGAATTCTTGGGTTTTGTCTTTCCATTCTGCGATATTATTTTCTGTTAGGTCCAGCAGAATGTTGTATTTGGCTGCTGCATTTGTCCAGTCCTTGTAGAATATTGTTTTTGTTTTAAGTGCTTTCTTGACGAGAACCTTCGTAAGTCGTGAATCGTCTTCCTCGTTAAGAACTTTGGTCACATAGTTCATGCTAAGTTGAAGTGTAAAAACATAAAGAGGTGACATTCCACTTTCATGTAGCAGCATATAATTAGGAGTGGTTGATGGTAGCCGTAAGAGTTTTTTCAAAAAGAAACGCAACAGCTTTTCTACATCTTCGTAGTATTTGCCACCCAAAACTTTCCCGCCATAACACATTATGGAGCGCATAACAGCTTCGAAAATTTTTATTTTGGATCGTAATCCAACCCTAGAGTTAGACATTAGATTTTTCCAAGTTGTATTAATGGCTTTCTTCGAATCAGCAAGTTTCATTTCAAAACGTTTTTTGAAGGAAAGGTCGTGGTTTATCGTCACTCCTAGGTACTTGTACGATTTAACAACTTGCAGATGCTCTCCACCATATTTCCATTTTTCGTATCCAGCTAATCGGCCTCTCCCTTTTCTGAATACCATGACCTTAGACTTCGCTGTGTTGATTTCTAGACAGTTGCACTTGCAGTAATTTTCTAATTTGTTTATCATAAGCTGTAGAGGAATATGTGATTCTGATAAGATTACCAGGTCGTCAGCAAAAAGCAATGTGGTGATTTTGATACCTTCAACCATGACTCCTGCTGGCAGTCACTCTGAGATATCATCCAAAAACAGTGAGAAAATTAGCGGACTTAGCAAACACCCCTGTCTTACACCTATTTCAATTCCGAACCAGTCTGACAGCTGGTTTCCACTCCATATTGCCGATTTGTTCGCACTGTATAGATTGATCAGGATATTTAGAAACTTAGTCGATACACTAATTTGGGAAAGCTTGTAGAAAAGACAGTTTCTGTTGATCGTATCAAATGCCGCACGAAAGTCGATGAAAAAAGCATACAATTTTTTTCCTTTATTAATGTAGGTTTTCGCTATACTTGTTAGATTAAATATCTGATCTGCAGTAGAATAGCATTTTCTAAATACCGCCTGAAACTGGCTTAACTTTCTACTTTCCTTGACCCATTTCGTTAGGCGTGCGTTCAATAAGCCAGTAAAAATTTTTGCTAAAGTGTTCATAAAAGATATTCCTCTATAGTTCGCCGCATTATAAGGATCACCTTTCTTGAATATTGGGAAGATTATTGACTTCTGGAACTCCTCTGGTACCTTTGCTTCTTTGTACATATAATTTAAGGATTTAAGTACTTTTTCAAGAAAACTGACTGTAGCATTTTGGAAGAACTCATAGGGGATTCGATCTTCACCTGGTGCTTTATTTTGTTTTGCTTTTCGCAACACATCAAAAAGCTCTTCGATGCTGAATGGTGTGTCCAAAATTTCATCAAACACTTGTGGTACTGCATATATATATGTAACTTGTAGTCCCTCAGGATTTAGCATTGTTCGGAAATGGTTCTTTAGAGTGCCAATTTCAACTCGGGTGCCAACTCTGAATGCGTTTCCGTTGAGTTTTCTGGCAATGGTCCAAAAATCCTTGCTACTAGAAACCTCAGCTATTTCACTCACCATTCCATTAAAATATATGTTTTTCTTAGATTCACAAATTGATTTGTAGTTAAAATTCGCTTCAATATACATTTGTTTCTGTGTTCAGTTCTCTAAACAAGTTGAGAAATTCAAGCGATTTTTTCCTAGCTTTGGAGCATTCTTCATCAAACCAAGGTTGCTTTCTAACTAGTTTGTTGTTGCTTGTATTTGGTGCAGTTATATGCTTAATTATGCTCGTCAGAAAGCTAGGGTATAAGAAGGCATGGTCCCACTCAATTTCCAGCATTGTGACATATTCATCTAGATGGCGATGATACTCATAGACCCAGTTATCTTTCCAAATAAGTTTTGGTAGTAGCGAAAGATTTTTCGTAAGAGGATAGTTTGTTTCTGTTCCACATTTAATAGATATAGGCAGTTGATCTAAGAAAATTTGAGTTGCTACTTCCATGTTCTTTATCAACTGGTGCCAATTTCCATTTAAAAATGCATAATCAATTACGGAGCATCCATTTCCCTTGACAAACGTAAATTCACCATTACTATCACTGGATGTTCTACCGTTTAAGAGACATAAGTTAAAAGAGTCACATGCTTGAAAAAGTTGTTTGCCTTTAGCATCGATAGTTTCATCTTCAGACTCTCTAATAACGTTGCAAAAAGACTCACATTCTCCTCTCATTACAGATGCAACTTGTTCGTTTCCAACTCTAGCGTTAAAGTCACCCACCAGAAGCATATTTTTGCAGCCTGTAGTGAGTAAGCAATCAATTAACTCGTTGTATTCCATTTGCCAGTTCCAACAGTTTATGTAGATTGGATAAACCTCCATAGGTTCTCCTTTGATATCTATTTTCACAGTCTCTATTTTCTCCCCTTATAAAGCAGCAATTTATTTTGGACGAAAATTCTTTACTTATTCCAAGAACCGTCCCCCCACTTGCTCTTCCTACTGTATATGTTCGGATTGCAGCACTCTATAACAATTCAAATTCATTAAAAATATTTTCAAAATTTTCATAATTTTCTACTAGGAAAGTTTCATATAAAAAAAATATTTCATGTTTTTTAACATATTCAAAAAAATCTAAATATTTACCCTTATTTTTCAATCCAGCTACATTATATGATAAAATTCTGAAAATTAAATTATTATTTGATTTAGCTACTTTAATACTAGGGTAGACGGCAATACTATTAGGAATGTGTTAAAGGTTGGCTTTGTGTCCTGGATACGGGATTATTTCTGGTTAAAGATGTAGGTGTCCCTGCCGTCGATGGAGAATTTCTTCTCTTTTGTGTTTTTGCCACTGTCAATAACAGCTGATTGATAATTTCTTCTCCATCGCCATCTCCATCTTTCCAAATAAGCTTATCATTTTCGTCATAACAAAATGTTTTATCTTCGACTTGAATATGTTCGCCTTTAAGTAGAATGTTTTCGATTTTTCGATAGTAGGTTCTTCTTCAGAATAAATATTTTCCTCCGACGCTCTCGTACTGTCCTGGGAAATCTCTACGAATTGCAATTCCAGTGTGTCGTAATGTGCGGGCTTAGGCCATTATTGTTGTTACATCTTCAGTGTTGTTTACCTGTACCAGTATATTTGCACCTCTCTCGTTTGCACGTCCCAGCCTGCTTGCATCTTTAATAAGATAATTTTTATTTGCATTGGTTTCTATCAAGTCAGCGCATATTTCCTTGGCACTTACAATTGGATCAGCATTCGAGATTGTAGGTACATGCACGATGATATTATTTTCACATGCCTTTTTTGCCAGAAATTCTACCTCTCTTTCCCACGTACAACATCTAAGTTGTGTTTTGTGAAGAGCTTCTTGTGTTTGGTGCAGTTGAACTTGGGTAACCATCAATTAGCTTTGCAGCGCATCTATTTGGGCCTTTTGTTCTGCGATGTTGTTTTGCAAATCTACAAGATCGCCCTTAGTTGCGAGGTTGGCTGTTTTTCGATCAAACAATTGTTCTAATTCTTCCACTGACATTTCGCCTACACCCATTGTACAAGGATTTTTTTTTGTTTGGATTATGGGTCTCGGGTGAAGTTTCACCTACCTTTCGCTTAAGCATATATGTATATATTATGTTAGTATGTATGAGTTTGCGTATTTGTCCTAGGTGCTTGATTTCCTTTGTTTGCAGGGGTAATTTTTCCTTAGTTTTTCTTCTTGTCTATGACTTACTCTGTTGGGTTTTTTGTGTTTTTTGGATAAAAGGAGACTTCTTGTGCACTTTGAAATTAATCACTTTCACTATACTTTCTTTTAAATATTTCTGATTTTATCAAAAATCAAGAGCTTAAATTTGCACCTTCTTTATAGTTTGGACCAGGGTTGCCAATTCATTGACGCTGTTTAGAAGGTAGGTAGTCTACTTATTCTATGCAGGTTTAAAGCCGATGTAGTTAAGATTACCTTGAATCTTAGTGTAATGAATAGTCGAATGGATGATTCAAGTAATAGTTACATAGGTACCTACAAATTTATATTGAAATCTAGGTTATGGATTTTAATTATGTAAGTTAGGAGAGAAATAAGTACCTAGGTATGTAAATATGTATATATGTACATATAATAATGAAAATAAAGGATGTAGGTTGGTAGGTAGCAGCTAATGCATATGCATATGTTTGAGGGCCTACATTGTATGTAGCATTCAGTGACGTAAGCAAATATTCGTAAAAACAGAATAATAATTTTTGTATTTTATTTATTTATTTCAAATACCCAGTAAGATAAATTATCTTATAAGATATTGATAAGTGCAGTATTAACAAAATATGGAACTCTATCAAAGAATCTAAGTTGCTAAGTGCAGTGGGGGCTTATACAATTATTTATTTAAATAACTACTTTATTATTCTAATAAGGTATTAATATAGAAGGTAGAAATGATTGGATATTACATATGTATAACTAAATGTTTTTATATTGCTTAGTTGTTATAGTTTGAGGGAAAATAGAGATGACATTTGAATTCCTGGGTAAATAAGAATATATCAAAAAAAAATCAAAAATTTTTCATAAAAAAATAATTTTTTACGAAAAAAAAAATTTTGATACGCCACTTTAAAGCCTTTTTTATATATATATAAAATTTAAATAAAAAAAAAATCAGTTGCGGCACGTACTTGTTCGTCAGCGCCTGGATGAACAGCTACAATTCGTCCGAGTAACTAGATCCCTAATTTTTAAATTTAGTTTTATCTTCTGCCATTTAGGTCGTTCTTTGAGCGATGTTATGTATTTTGGAAATGTTGCCAGTGAGACAAATGATTTGTTGGCACATCAAGGTAATTGGGCTCAGGTACAGCAGTGATGGGTTCTCCTATATGAAAATGTGCGGGGCTTAATGGATTTAAACCGTTATCGGAAATAACACAAATAGGAGGGGAACTCAAAATAGATTCTATCTGTGTTAAAACAGTGTAAAGCTCTTCAAAAGTAAGAATGGAGGATCCAACTACTTTGCGTAAATGTAACTTTACAGATTTAATGCTCGCCTCCCATAACCCACCAATGTGAGGAGCTGAAGGAGGATGAAGTGCCACGCAGTACAATCAATAGCAAGTTTAGCGGCAATGTCATCATTGTGGGTCTGTGAAACGATCAACTTCTGCATCTCATTAAGGCAACGTCGTGCACCTTGAAAGTTTGTTGGATTGCCGGTATATACGTTGCACATCATCCTCAACGAGATACAAACCGTTTAAAGGCTGTTAAAAATGCATCGGTTGTTAGGTCACTTACCAGCTCTAAATGGAAAGCTTTTGTTGACATGCACACAAATATTACAAAGTATCCCTTGGAGAGTTTTGGCTTTCGACCTCTCAAAAGTTTGATGTCAAACGGCCCAGCATAATTGCATCCAGTGTTTGAGAAAGCTCGAGAAGGTTGGCCACGATGCGCTGGTAACTCACTCATTAGCTGAGTAGAGGTGATCTTACCTTACAGAAAACAAGTTTTGCATCTGGCAACGATTTTGCGGATGAGGTTGCGGCTTCCAAGTATCCAATATCTATGACGCACTATAGCAAACGTTTCTGACAAGCCAGGATGAAGATAAATAATACTCGTATGAATGTCTTCTACTATAAGGAAAGAAACACAATTATTAGGCAATATTATTGGATGCTTTAAATTGAAATAAACATTTGCATGTTTAAGACGCACTCCAACTCGGAGAAGCCGATATCTATCAATAAAGGGGGAATACGTAAAAGTTTTGATTTCAGGGGAAGTTCGCGATTTATTATCAGATTTTGAATGTCACTACCCAACGATTCATTCTGTATATTTTTAAAAACACATATTCTAGCATATTGAATTTCACTAAAGGACAGACTGTCGAACTTTCTCTCTAATGGCTTGAGGTTTGTAATATATCTAATACACGTTGCAACAACTGGGACAAAACTCGTTCGGCTAGCAGGGTAACTCAGCTATACTCTAGACTGTGGTGGAATTAAGAGCTATAGCTTTCCACGATCGCTTCTCCTCTGCAGTGACAACCAAGTTGGGCATTAATAATAATAATAATAATAATAGGAACCTCTTCTGGTCCTTGAATTTGATCTTCTTTCAGAATGTGTCATATCTTATCTACTCCAAGAAACATGTCGATTGCACTTGGCACATGAATAATGAATATGCTAAGTCTAAACAACTAATATGACGTAATCGAGTCGAACACTTGAGACGATATGATATATGCATCAACAAACAAAGGAGTTTTATACATAACCTGATACATAACCTTTTGTTTGACCTGCATCCGAAGACGAAACAATAATTCCAGGAATGCGAGCGTGTTTTCATGGAAGCCCTAACCTCTGAACGAATGATTCAACCGAACAAACGAACTTTTGATCCTGATTCGAGTTATATTCTACAACTCTGAAAGTTTCTTTAACATCCTGAACCTGACCCAATATGGTTGGAAGAATGGTTTGTCTGCCAATTCCTACATATAACGAATGGTTGGTTAAAATAGGTGCAACGGATGAGGAAGAAGACTGCTCCGCAATGTGTTTGGAACATGAAGTTTGTGGCTGCGATGAAGAGGAAGAACTATTTTGTGATGACGAGTGAACAAGTGAATGCTGACGCGACCGGAATTCACGACAGCGATAGGTAGTGGCACCAATTTACCATATGTCCTGGGCGAAGTCAATTAAAAACAATTGTTTCGATTTTGCAAGACACCTACGAGATTTGACATTAAGGGCCTCAAACTTTGGACACTGTGATAAGTTTTGTTGTTCTTAGCACTTGGGACATTGCATTGCAGGTTTCGACTGCTAAGATTCGACAAAATGTGAACGTATTTGAGTTTGTTGTTTATTCCGCGGAACACTCGAGAGTGATACTACCGATTGACATGATTCTAAGGCAGTACGTCGCGATCTCAAAAATGTCCAAAAGTTCATCAATGGTAGAAACATCACGCGTACCAATCTTTTCTGCCCATCTTTGCTTAATATCAAAGTCTAATTTTGCTTAAATCAAAGAATAAGCTAAGGGTCACGATTATTAGAATTAATGGCATTGAGCCTACGTATAACCTGATCTGCTGTATCTGTTATTTGCCTAAGAATCTTCAAGTTACCACCGATTGCATTAGGAATGGAAAGATATGTCTCGATAAACGATTGAACAATAAATTGTTAACGATCATGTCTGTGTTTTAAACGTGCCCATGGTTCTAAATAATTTGCTTTCGATAAAGGAATATGTTTAATGAGATCAAGCGCACGATCACGGAGAAAGGATTTCATATAGTGGAATTTTTGGATTTCTGTAATTTTTTCTTTCTGATCAACAGATCCCGTAAAAGAATCCCTGAACGAAGGCCAAACTTTGTAACCTCCTGAAAATGGATTAACGACTAGCTTTGGCAGCGGAATTGAACAACGATCTGATGTCGCTTTAAGCTTGTCAAAAAGCGTGGTTTGCTGCGCTGCCAGGTTTTCGCCAACCGAAACATCAACCTCTGGTTTAGAACTCGATTGGTTATTACGAATGGATGTCAATAAATTCGCATGAGCCTTGAAAACCCGCATTTCGTAATCGTCAAATTTGGATACGTTTGCACTTCTAGGGAAACTGCAATCGTGATTGAGTTAACGAAATCACGTGCTCGAGTTAACCGTCCCTTAGCATTGCCGTATTTTTGTTTCAGCAGACTCATGATAAAAAAAACAACGTATTGATATGCTCTTAAGTTAATTAATTAATTTTCAATGAATTGCCTTCGCCCTTATTAATACGATTAAAATCGTGTCCCGCGTTATAAAACGTCAATGCAAGAGTATGTACCTACGATTTAGATCATCAGCACACACGATCCCTTTTTTTATGTTGTAATCGAACTAATTATATTATATTATTATAGCGGACTGTATTTAGTTTTTAAGAATTCTGGCTCAATTAAATCCGACGCAGAAGGACAAAAAATATGTTGAGAATTAAAGCGAACCCCCCTAAAACAACCTGAACAACAACGTTTGAATTGATAGCGAAGAAGTAAAAAAATGCACGACTGGATCGTACGAACTTGCTCTAACACTTGTAGATAACAACATTAATGTAGCTAAACATTGAGGTTTAGTTAGTTAGGTGTAGTTATCCTATGCAGGTTTAAGGCCTATGTAGGTAAAATTACCTTGATTCTTAGTATAATGAATTATGGAATGGATTTTTTTTTTTTTTTTTATAATCTACGCGCGCTCAAGGGAGTATGAATACCCTTTAAATGTTTCAACACAGCGCGGGCGTGGGGGTGAGGTTAAGGAAGAGAAAGAATGATAGGAAAGATGTGTGGCGCGATATTCGGAGACTGTAGGTGGTTGTTGTCTCAGATTTTATCTCCAGGGATGGCGGCTGAACTAATGCGGAGAAATTTCCGTGTCTTATTTATAGATGTCCCTTATAATTCGCATTAATTTTTTAATTCTTTTTTGCCATATTTTATCGGTATACTAGTTTTACTCAATCAAATGTTGTTAGTTCTATGCCTAAACAGCATGTAATGAGTAAACCAGCAACTCATTGTATGACATTTATTTTTAGAATTGTTTTTTAATGGAAAAATAAGACGACATAGACTACGGCAGGAATCGAACCTGTGACCATGAGGTTGACAGGCGAACACACAACTATCGCGCCATGGCCACCCCCATGGATGATTCAAACAAACGTATATTTAAATCTAAGTTATGAATTTTAATCTTATAAGTTAGGAGAGTAAAATGTATGTACATGTACATATATATACAAGGAGCCTCTGCACAAAAAAAATTAGTTAACCGTGTCCCATAAAATCGAAAACCAAAAAAATGGTGCTTTGGAGGTACCAAAAATAACAATTTTCCCAAAAAAAAATTACCAAAATGTTTGTGTTTCCTTTATCAATGCACTTATTTTTTTTATATAGGGTGATTTTTTTGCTACTTGGTTTTTGACGTTTATATTTTTGA
Source organism: Philhelius pedissequus (assembly GCA_910595825.1). Lineage (NCBI taxonomy): Eukaryota > Metazoa > Arthropoda > Insecta > Diptera > Syrphidae > Philhelius > Philhelius pedissequus. Next base: position 112,182,431 of record OU343160.1, read on the forward strand.
CAGATCACACATGACAAATTCCACGAACATTTGACATTTGGATTCAGTATTGTTTGCCATTTCATCGTGAATAGACTTACGCCTGAACAACGTATGCAAATTATTGTAATTTATTATCAAAATTCGTGCTCTGTGGAAAATGTGTTTCACAAGCTACGTCCGTTTTTTTCCGCTCATTTTTGGCTAAATGGATACGTGAATAAGCAGAATTGCCGTATTTCTGCCTTGGAAGCCAACATTGATCGCGTCATTGGTGAGATTCCGGCCGAAATGTGTGAAAAAGTTTGCCAAAATTGGACCTTCAGAATGGACCACCTGAAGCGTAGCCGCGGGCAACATTTAAGTGAAATTATTTTTAAAAAGTAAATGGAAGAAATTGATTTATCGATCCAAATAAAAATTTCATTCACTTTTTACAAGTTTCTGTGTTTTTTTGAATTTTCAAAAACCAAGCTCTTAAAAAATCACCGTTTAAAAAGCGTTGGAGTCGTTTTTGAGAAAAATAAGATTTTTTTGTTTGGCCCAAAAAAATGAATGAGAGCTACTGTTATTTGTCGTCTTTAAAAACAATGAAAAAAACGCGTGGGCATATTACAGAAAAAACAATATCTACCAACTTTGAAGCAAATCTACCCAACCGTTTAGGCTATAGGCTAGAGGACAGACAGACAGACGGAATTGGGGAACCCACTTTTTTGGTGTTCTCTATAATCGTAATGTCATGTTTCATTGTTAGAATTTTTTTCCACGAATCCATACCATTGCCTTATGGCACCTATAATCGCAAGTACAAATTACACAATTTGATATTATATGTTTTAATATCTATAATACTTTACAATGATGTGTCCTGGCAACGATCCAACTGCAAAGAGGTCGATGCCCATTACCGTGCATTTCCGCCAGCAATTTTAATTTTTGATTTTATTTCAACATTTATTGCAGAAATTTGTATTTCTTAGTTCAGTGGGAATCAGAGTGCCCAGCAAATAACACCTATTGTATTTATATTTTCGGCCTGGAATTCCAACTTAACACGCCAATATACACAGAAATAAATGCTGAAATCGATTTCGTAAAATAATTTATTTTATGAAATTTTTTGGTCTGCTTTGGAAATTTCCATTGCATGTTCGATTTTCAGAAAGAAATTATTGCTTGTGGAGGCGCAGGGTTAGATATCAAGTTAAGAAGCAGTGCAAGTTAGGCATGTACAAAATATGTAAGTAAATAAGTAAGTATACTAGAGAAAGAAAATACGAAATACTGGTGTAAGTTAAATAAATTGCTGATAATTGAATTTGAGTGTTTTTTCAATTTCACTAAATCAGAAATGCTTGGCAAATGTTTAGAAAATTAATTTTCAAAATGTTTAATTGGTAATTGAACATTGAATTTTATAAATTTAATAATAATTGTTTGATGAATCTCAAACAATGGGAAAAGGTACCTTTAGGTATTTTTTATGAAAAAAAAATGGTTATTTTGTGTTTTTCGATTTTCTGGGAAACGAGATTTGATTTTTTTTTTAATTTTTTACGCAGAAAAAGTTTTAAAAAAATTTTAAGAAAGTTTAAACACTATTGTGAGCCAAATTTGTCCCAAAAAATTGTTTTTGGAAATTAAAAAAAATTTATTTATTTATTTGTTTATTTATTTAATTATTTATTAATTTTCTTGTTAATGATTAATTATCTACTTCTTGTTCTATATTTATTTTGTACTTATTTGTGTATTTATTCATCTAAATGTACCTTTTTATATTACTTTACCCGTTTTATTTGTTTTAATTGAATCTCTTTCTTAATCGTAATAATTGCTCTATTTAAATGAAGGTTTTTGTCATATTTTGGTTCAAAATAAAACTATTTTCTTTTTTAATTGTAATTATAATGTTGTAAAAAGAACGTAATCAGTAGGAAGATATATTTTAAATATATTTGTGTATTTATTCATCTAAATGTACCTTTTTATATTACTTTACACGTTTTATTTGTTTTAATTCAATCTCTTTCTTAATCGAAATAATTGCTCTACTTAAATGAAGGTTTTTGTCATATTTTGCTTCAAAATAAAACTATTTTCTTTTTTAATTCTAATTATAATGTTGTAAAAAGAACGTAATCAGTAGGAAGATATATTTTAAATACTCGTATCAAATCTCTGTGTAAACTGAGCGGTGGCAACCAAATATTATTTTAAGAATGAAATAAAATATATATGTATCTATCTGTTGAGGAATGGCGTTATCCACAATTTTGTATCATTTGTATTTTGATTAAACTTAATTTATATTCAAATATTTATTCCAATTTCAAATCAAATTAACTTCATAAATAATGAATTCAATTATATTTTAATTTGCCAAGCATTTGTTTTTACACCCTATATTTCGAGTGGTTGTTTACTCTTCTGAATTTTAAACGTTAGGTAAAAACAGTTTTTCCAGTACTTTGTTTTTCAAGGGCAGTTTCCCACGCATACATACATTAAAACCGTTGCTGATGTGGATCGTGATTGCCGATCATTGGTGTCGTGTGCAATGGTACGGTAATAATATTCATAATTATATAAATTGCAGAGAGTTAGTTTTTTTCCTCGGTCACTTCGTTTGCAACCACCAATCCAGCCGGTCGAACCACAAGGTTCCTTGATAATTAATTAATATTGTCTTGTTATGAAAATAAAATTGATTATAAAATAAAAAAATGTTGCATTTAATTCATTAACAAAATTGGTCCTCCGCGCCTTTGGATTTCGTACTCTTTTCGTTAATCTGGTTGGTGGTTAGCTAGAATTTTGGATACCCAGGCAGATAAGTATCGAGCATAAAATTGTGTGTTTCCTCCTTCTTGTTGCTCTTTACGAATGTTTGTTTTTATATGGGATGTAATTGTTGTTGCGGATGGTTAATATTGCTGCTGATAAGCTCGGGATTTAAGAAAATTAAAGAACTTTCGATAGTATATTTTGCGCGTGATATGTTATTAAGCCTCGTTTATAGTTATTGAAGCTGTGTGAATTTATTATCGATATTTTGAAGCAAGCCCGTGGTCATTATAAAGGCTCAGTAACAAGGGATTTTAGTTTCGCACAAAATATTCCCGATAATGTTGACTCTATGGACTTAGAAGTGCGGTTAGAATGATTGGAAAAGTCGTGGAGTGATATCTGTGAAAGTCAGACGGCTCTTTTTGAATACCACGCGGAGGAAGGTTACGGGGATCCCGAAGTTGAATTTGAGTTAATAGAATCGAAATATATAGCGGCAAAATGTGCACTGGTCAGACGTATAAAAGCACTTGCGCCAATTCGTGTTGAAGCAAATGATAGTTCGCTTAAGGATTTAGTTGCTAGTAAAACTGAATTTTTAGATAGGTTAGGAACTTCCTCGACGGAAAAACTCATGCATATAACCCCGTTTTCCGGTGATTATCGAGAATGGCCCCCGTTTCGATGTATTTATGCAAGTTGTGGATTGTACCAAACTTTCCGGTGGTCAAAAGTTTAGGTACATTAAATCGTTGCTTCGCGAAGATGCTTACAATCTTTTAAAAGGTATAAGCGTTCCGGACGCAAATTATCAACAAGCTTGGGAAAAATTAAAACGGCGATTTGATAAGCCAATATATATCATCAATGCGTTAATCGAACAATTTTGAATATTGCCAAATGTCGGTTCGGGTGAAAGTGGCAAACTGTAGGCGGATGAAGTAATTCGTGGACTTGAAGCCGTAAAGGTAGAGGGTAAGGATCCATGGCTCGTCTACTTGTTGATTAACAAAACAGACTCTGAAACTTGGAAGGTGTGGGTTCTTGAAAGCCAAATACCTGAAGAGTCCACAATTTTAGAGCTTTAAATAGAAAAACGAGCAAGTGCATTTGAAGCTAGTGAATCGAAACAAAATCGTGCGCCTAATCCTACAAAAATAAAAAGCCTTGCCGCAGTAAAGACATCATGTCCAAAATGGAAGGGTGGACACTACCTACCTCAGTGTCCTCAATTTCTTCCCAAGTAACATCGTCACAGCCATTAGATGCAAAACTGTTCTTCTGCAGCTCCAAACAAGTAAAATCGAAAGCTATGGCTTTATATGGTATAATTTCACAGCTAAATGTATTTTTTTTTAAAATCATGCTCTATAGTGAAGTTTAACAGCACTGTCAGCTCGTTCAACGTTTAGTTATTTAAACTAGCGCCATAATACCTTTCATGCGATCTATGAACGAGCTTCTTGAACTTCCTTCATCCAAGGGGCCGTTGTACAGCTTTCCACTATACAAATGCAATAACAGACGCAATAAGAGCTCAAAACAGTAGCTTTAGGTTTAGAAGTAAAATTCTAACGCATGCGCATTTCGAAATGTCAAAATATAGCATTAGAAGACCAACTACATGTCGGTTGTAGAGCTGAGAATTAATATATTGACGCATTCTCCTCAGGAACCCATATTATAGTAGTGTGTTGCCCAAAATAAATGCAAAATATTTATTTTATCAAGAAAAAAAAAACATTTTTTTAAATAAAATATAAATGAATGTATGTAACTCAATTTTTAGTGAAAATTAACCATGTTCAGATTGGAGCTATAAATTTTGATAATTTCTCGTTTTGCATAGTAATGTACATAAATATATAGGGTTTCTCATAGTATTAAAAAAAAAACTTTTTTTCAGGACTTTAATTCTAATCATGTACGCACAAAAAAAAATAATCCTACTTTAATTCCCTTACAGAAGATAGTTGTGGTTAGCCATTAAGTCCAATTAAATATAATGCTAAGTCTTGGCTGAGTAATATCAGTAGTATATTGAATTGTATTATAAAAAAAACACCTTGTTACACATTAAAGATACAAATTTTCTATATCACAATGAAGCGAGCAGCTTTATTAAAAAAAAACTTTTGAAACTCTAATCTTTAAAAATTGCAACTTAGGCTTTAAATACACTCCAGGAAATATTCTTTAAAAAAAATTCCCTCTTATAAACTAAATTCGTTTTATTATTTGCTTTCCTTGAATTTTAATTTCTGAAGCACCCTATCTAATAACAATAACAGGAAGTTATAAAGACGAAAATGCCATCTTGTAGGAACAAGCTCTAGAAAATGTACAATGAATTTTAAACCGACATAATAGCTCTTTATCACCAGTAATTAATATTGTAGCTCCAGAGAGATAGTATTGCAGCTTAATTGGAAGAAACGTCTTGCCTGACAATAAAATGGCGACAAGATAAAAAATTAATGCAATTATTCTTTTTTTTTTCATTTTAAAATCTTCGGAGTGTAGTAAATGAAAACACGAAATTTTTATTCTTTTTGAAAAATAATTTTATTTCACCTCTGGAAAATTAATTTTTCAATATTTTTACTATTTAACTATTTTTTAAAATTATTTTTGATGACCTAATACACAGAATTATGTAGGCGCGTTGTTATTTAATGAAGTATCATGACTACATTTATGAAAATTTTAAACGCGCACTTGAAAATCACTAACATATAATCGAAAATCTTAATTTATTTTCATAAACACATTTTTTAATTTGGTTATTTTCATGGTCGCTATTTCTATTTTACATACTATGAAACGATTTTCATTCCTTAATAGTATTAAAATATTCATATATTTTTATTTTGTACTACACAAGCCAATACAAACAATAATATGTCAAAAGTGGTGTTTTAATAGTTTGAAACCCATGTACTACAGAGCTTCAAGTAACTTTTGCCACAGATAACAGGCTGAATAAGAGCAAAAAGAGCTATCAGACTCAATGAATTAGCTACATGGGAGTTTGATTATTGCTCTAAATCCATATATAGAGCTCCTTGCTAAATAAACGGCTTTAAGATTTAGCTCTTGAAGGACTATAAATGCTTTTATACAGCTAAAAATATTTCTTGGGTTGTCATGTGAGTTATTTCGCGTCGCAATTTCGTCCGAGATGAGCGGTTCTGTTATAATTGTCTCGGTACTAAGCATTCACCGTTGCGATGTCGAGTTAAGGCGCGCTGCTCGTTTGGGGAAACGAGATTTGAATTTTTTTTAAATTTTTTACGCAGAAAAAGTTTAAACAAATTTTTAAGAAAGTTTAAACACTATTGTGAGCCAAATTTGTCCCAAAAAATAGTTTTTGGAAATTAAAAAAAAATTATTTATTTTTTTATTTATTTATTAATTTTCTTGTTAATGATTAATTATCTACTTCTTGTTCTATATTTATTTTGTACTTATTTGTGTATTTATTCATCTAAATGTACGTTTTTATATTACTTTACCCGTTTTATTTGTTTTAATTCAATCTCTTTCTTAATCGAAATAATTGCTCTACTTAAATGAAGGTTTTTGTCATATTTTGCTTCAAAATAAAACTATTTTCTTTTTTAATTGTAATTATAATGTTGTAAAAAGAACGTAATCAATAGGAAGATATAATTTATATATATTTGTGTATTTATCCATCTAAATGTACCTTTTTATATTACTTTACCCGTTTTATTTGTTTTAATTGAATCTCTTTCTTAATCGAAATAATTGCTCTACTTAAATGAATGTTTTTGTCATATTTTGCTTCAAAATAAAACTATTTTCTTTTTTAATTGTAATTATAATGTTGTAAAAAGAACGTAATCAGTAGGAAGATATATTTTGAATATCAAATCTCTGTGTAAACTGAGCGGTGGCAACCAAATAGTATTTTAAGAATGAAATAAAATATCTATGTATCTATCTGTTGAGGAATGGCGTTATCCGCAATTTTGTATAGTTTAAAAATAGTCCGCATTGTTTGCTCGTGGAATCAATTTCGCTTCTCATTGATTATAATTCAGGTCATCTGCAAATCTTAGTTTATGTAGTTTTTGTCCCCAAATATTAAGTCCATATTATTTATTCCAGTTAAGTTTTATAAAAATATCTTCTAGCACGGCTGAGACTAGTGGTGGGGATAGGGGATCTCCTTGGCGAACTCCTCTTTTGATCTGAAAATCCCTTTTGATTTTATCTATTTTAACTTTAGCTGTATTGTTGTTGTAACAATCATCAGTCAAATATTTCTTTGGAAATATCGGAACTCGTGAAAGCGATAGAATTTCAAAGGAATCAAGAAAATATTTTGCAAGAAATCAGGACCCACCGAATTCATCAATACTCGCTCTTTGGATCTACTGGTTCCATCCTTATAATCTGCATCATAGCGGTAATTATTATATTCCGAAGATACCAACCACCAAGCCCAAGCAAAAGGTCCACACAAACAATGAGGCAGGAACGTAGAAACTGAGACTTCCTTTAATGATATCGATTTCTCCGTCACTCCAATTCGAGTGGCCCAGCATGTTGTGACAACAACATAATAGCTCAAGAACAAGCTATGCACATAACAAACATGATAGAGACAACATTCCACCACGACGATGACGATGCGAGACGCTACTACGCGACGAGACAAGCACTCATCAGCAGTATCTCAAATTATACTTTTCTGTTCTATTCTATTTTTGCTATTCTGTAATATTATACTTTTTGTACATTTAATTTATTGTAGCGTAAGCATTTATTTAATATAAAAATAGGATGATTAAAACAATAAAGACACTTGCTGTTAAAACGGTAAATCAAAAGCTTTGTTTTTAATTGAATTCCCCCCACCACAGGTAAGGGGTCATTGCATTAATTTAAGCGTCCACAAAACAAGAACGGATTTCAGGTAGTTGTAGAGGATAGTCCTACTTTTCCCATTTAATAGATATGTTAATAAATTCATTTGATAAAAGAACATTTTTCCCCGAGATGACCTTCGAATCGAGTTTAAGGAGATTCTAATGAAGTGACATAATCTTCTCTGCAACGCAGGCTGCACAAACTGCATTCAGGATTGCTATCGTCTATATATGCCAAGTAGTTAGGGTTGATGAGTTTTCCCCTGGACTTAAAGATTGTTGACATAAAGTCCAGACTGTTCCGGTCATCGAAATAATTTTTAACACCTATATCATGATTCTACTTCTTGTTTGGCTTTGCTCGCCTTGTTTCTTGGACGCATTCCTTTTTTAATTTTTACTAAGATCATATGAAGGGTGCCACCGAAAGACATTCCATTATGTTGGTGAAGTTAAATACCATGTACACATATAGCCTTATCTCGCCCATTCATTACAGAATTGAAGATTTCTGTCTTTGAGAAACAAAACTATCTTATTGGTGAGTCAATGACTTGGTTGATCCATGGCTTTCCCAATATATGAAAAATGCAGCTGAACTGTGTGTATATGTAATGTAGCTACTCCAGTTTCGATGTGCAACATGTAGGTTTGTGTATTTTGCGGTAGTCTGAAGGTTTTCTTGATGAAGTATTTAAGAAGCTCTTCTACTTCATCATCTACTTCGTAGCACATGATACATCTCACGGCTGCACTTTATAAGTACTTTGCACTTCGTGCAATGTCTTGTTTGCGTAGAACGTTATTCGAGGTGCTGTTTATTGCTCGCTTTGACTCTCTCAGTATTTCGTGCAGACCTTCCTTAAAGGTCATCGTTGATAATGACTCCGAGGTACCTGTATTCTTTTACGGTTTCAAGTATTTTATTTTGCCATGTCCAAAATTTGTCTCTAATGATCATGATTTTGGATTTGTTTGTGTTTGCAGGTTCCGGGTTGAACAATAGTGTTGCAGTTTATTTATTATTATCTGCAGCATGTTCAGCGTTTCAGCCAGTATGACAATGTCATCACCTAAAAGCTATATTTGGAGTCCATCAAATTATATTGCTCCTGGCAGGTATGTAGTCAAGTCAGCCAAATAAATTGAAATGAGAAGTGGCCTCAAGAGACATATTTGTTTTACGCCAGGTGTTGATTCGAACCAAATGCATAAAATATTTCATCCCAAACTGAAGAATTATTTTCTTCGTAAAGTTTTTGCAAAATATTTAACATTTAAAATGAAACTGCAAGGTTACTTACTTTGTAGGATAGGGCTTTTCTGTTGACACAATCCAAGGCTCCTTTGAAATCTATGAAAAACGCATACAATTTTTTTTCTTTATCTAGTTCAAGCGATGCTCCTCAGAGAAAATATGTTATCCACTATGCTATATTCCTTTCGAGCGCCAGCTTGGAATGCATGATTTCGTTTACCCAATCTGAAAACGCATTCCAGTACAATTCTTGTGAAAATTTTCGTAATAGATTTAAGAAATGGTATGTCCCTATAGTTCCTGGGTTCATTCGGATTTACTTTTTTGATGATTGGCAGAATAACATTTCTCTTGAAGCTAGTGCACTATTTCTGTATCCCATATAAAATTATATGCCAGTGTTAGTTTTTGCAATTAGTCATCTGTAGCGTTTTCGAAAAATTCATGTGAGATTCGATCTTCTCATCTTTTACAAAATTTTATTTTCAAAAGTATCGCTAGACATATTTATTTCGAAAATATCACCATATTTACAGTCAAATTTCAGGATTCTCGAATGGAATGAGATTTATTTTTCATCGTATGTGAATACTAAAGTTTCATTGTTTAACAATCTATTAACACGTCTGTATGATGTTTATTGCCTGTTGTTACTAAAGTAGTAAAAGCTAATAGATGCCCCTGGTTTAACAGCAACATAAGTATGCTTATTAGGGAGAGAGAGAATAATCCAACAGATTTTAGTAAAAGACAGTATATTTTTTCACGTAAGAAAGTAAATTCGCTAATTTGTAATTCTAAGCGTGCGTACTTATTAGAGCAACTTCATCCATCTCTTAGCTCTGAGGAATTATGTAGAAATTTGAAAAAAATTGGTATAAAGGAAGATAAAATTGGTATAAAGGAAGGAAAATAAAAGTAAATGTCCGTTTAGTGCTGAAGTGATGTCAAATATTTTGATACCAGCTTTTTCAGGTGCATCTGCACGTAATCAAGATAATTTTAGTCTGTCGGAGAGCGATGAAAATTTGTTTTCATTTGACTGTAGCACCATGTACACATATTGCACCAGTGTATTATTTGATTCCTTTAAGTCTGTAAAATCAAATGCTGTTGGGCCTGATGATATTTCACCAAAATTTTTAAAACTTATATTCCCTATTGTAACTAGATACCTCCTTCATATAATTATTTCTTGTATTTATAGCACTCAATTTCCTGATGCTTGGAAAATTGCCAGCATAATAGCGGGTTTTCCAATAAGAGGTGTTATTTTGAGTAGCCCGCTATTTCGGTAGCTGTCACTTTTGAAGCTGTCATTTTTTGACATTTGACAAGTAGAAACTACGCTATTAATAAAAATGGAACGATACACGCTTCAACAACGCATTGAAATTATTAAAATTCACTATAAAAATGGTGAAAATTTGGCAGAGACGGTTCGTAAAACTAAAACATTTTTGGGTCGTCGTGAAGCACCTTGTCGGACCGCAATACAGAAATTGGTGGACAAATTCGAGCTGTTGGGACAAGTTAGTGATGTGAAGAATAAAACCCGTGCACGTCGCTCAAGAACAACTGAGAATATTACTGTTGTAGCCCAAAGTGTTGAAGAAAACCCAGGTTTGTCCATTCCTCGTCGTTCTTTAGAATTAGGCATTCCACAGACGTCATTACACCGTATTTTGCATAAATACTTGGGTCTTAAGGCTTATAAAGTTCAGTTAACACAAGAACTCAAGCCGGCTGATCATCAACAACGTCGTGTCTTTGCTGATTGGGTCCTTGAAATGCATGAAAATGAACCGGAATTTCATCGAAAAATCATCTTGACTGATGAGGCCCATTTCCACCTCGGAGGCTACGTCAACAAGCAAAACTGTCGCATCTGGGGCTCGGAAAACCCAAGAGTTATTGTTGAAAAGCCTCTCCATCCTCAACGCGTGACTGTTTGGTGCGGTTTATGGTCCCGCGGGGTCATTGGACCTTACTTTTTCGAAAATGAGGCTGGAGCAACAGTTACGGTCAATGGATTGCGCTATCGAGAGATGATTAATGATTTTTTATGGTCTGAATTTTTACCAGTTCCAAAAAAACAACCCCTCCAACCCATCTGAATATAGGCCTATCAGTATTTTGTCTTTCTTGGGTAAAGTATTTGAAAAAATAATTCATGATTAAATGTATGCTCTAGAAATGAGCTGAATCCAGATGATTTTCCCTGTGTTATTCTTAATGATGAAATCATTGGTTAGTTGGAAAATGTTAAATACTTGGGGTACCGAATAAGTAATACTCTTAGCTGCTTTAGAGCAATTTCAGACACTATTAGACATATTTACTCTGGTCTTCGTACGTTGAGATCTTCCTCAAACTTATTAGCACCTGATATGAAAAAGCATCTCGTTAAGTCAATTATTATGCCTTATTTTATTTTCAACTGCTCAGTCTATCCGGTTTTGGACTGCGAGTCTAAGCGTAAACTAAATGTTGCAGTTAATGACTGTTTGCGTTTTATTTACTGTATTCCAAGATACACAAGTGTTTCACATTTACAGCATATTCTCTTTGGTATGAATGTTGATAGGTACCTTCGGTACAGGCTAGTTCTGAAACTCCATGATGTCATCCACAAGGATGTCCTATCTACCTCAGTGAAATGCTACAGTTTGCACAGTCTCAAAGAGGACTCAAGTTAATTATCCCACGTTTTACACGCGTCATAGCAGAATGCTCGTTTTATGTATCTGCAATTCGCGTATGGAATTTGCTTATAAATGAATTGCAAAGAACTACCGCACCGACCGCTTTTAAAAGGAAATTATTCTTGCACTTTTCGAATAAAATATAAAAATAGATGAGATATTTTAAATACTTGCATATATGTAGCTTCTTTTCTTGATATAAATTTATATATCCTGAATTAAACTTTTAGCTTTTAAGATTATTTTTAATTTAGTTTTTGCATTGCAATTTATTATGTAAGAGCCTATACATTATATGTTATTTAATTCTAGATGCTCTAAAAGATCTTAATCTTAATGTTTCTTTGTAACTGTATATTTTTTGAAATAGATGAAATAATTGAAATGAAATGAAAATATTTCTTAGAATTCTTTGAACACCGATTAAAAGGCTCGTGAGATGCATTTGTCTTAGAAATTACTGACTTAAAAAAATGTGTGTGTCCTAAAGTTATAACATTTGGATTAACGGATATTTTTGAACATAATAAAGATGATTGGATATTACCCTTATAAATGTCAAACGCAAATAAACCCTCAGATAATACTCTGCGATTATGAAGACTATACAAATTAATAAGCCTTAGACGATGAGAAGAACTTGGCAATACAAACGTGTCAGAGCGCCATCCCAAACCTCTCAAAGCAAACAACAGAACTTGTTTTTGGACAGTCCCAAGCTTCCTAATATCAACATTATAAGACGGAGACCAAACAACACTACAATATTATAATAAAGAGCGAACCAGTGAGCAATAAATTGCTTTTGTAATGTCAGGTTCGTCAAATTCTCTGAATCTTCGTTTAACAAACCCTAGCATACACATACTTTTAAAATTTATTTTATCTATATGGTGCTTAAAAGTAAGTTTTCTATCAAGTATAACTCCTCAGTCCTTAATTACGTACTTTCTAATTAATTTTTGTGCATCAATGTTATAGTCAAAAGTAATAGAGCTTTTTTTCAAGAGGGAAATTATATTGCACTTATCCACATTTAGCTTCATTCCATTTACTTTACACCAGCTTGCAAGCGAGTTCAAACATTGTTGCAAAGAAGATCCATCTGTTCAATTGTTTACATTTTGCAACAATTTAATGTCATCTGCATATAAAAGATATCTGCAACCTATGCAGAACAATAAGGGCAAGTTATTTAAAAATCGTAAAAACAAGAGTGACCAAGGTGGCTTCCTTGAGGAACCCCGGAAGTGACATATATGTTACGGGAAATAACATCACAGAATCTTACACATTCAGTACGATTTGACAAATAAGAAGCTTTCCACCTTAATAAATTTGAATGAATGCTTTACTTTTCAAGTTTAAAAAGAAGCAGACCGTGGTCAACCTTGTCGAAAGGTTTACTTAAAAGTCAGTGTATAGCGCATCCACATTTTGGAGAATATAAGAGGTATAATCCGCAAGATTAGTAGTTGTGGCTCTGCCCCTAAATAAACCAATATGGGTCGATCTAATGACATAATTTCTTGGTATGGGAGAATATGTTGGATTGCATTTTCATTAAATTGTGGGTTGAGCAGTTGTTCAAAATGTTCAGCTAAAATCCAAGATTCGACTTTGGTTCCTTTTGTGAAAAGTGCCTTGTTGAGTATTTTCGCAGACTTCCAGAACTACCGAATATTTTTTATGTTCGCCTGCATTGTTAAGAGGTTAAGAGTATATACTATTTTTCTGTTCTGCACATATGGACTTATATTTTTATTTACTTCTGGATACATAGATTTTGCGGTTAGTTGCTTCTTCTTACAAGACGGAGACAGGCAAACAAATTTTCCTCCCAGATTGGCACTTCCAATCGTACGAAGGTTGTTTACCCTTTTTTGCTGTCCATGTTTGTAGAGGTCTTACTCATTCCGTAATAGCTGCTGTTAGTATATCCGAACCTCTAATGTCTTTAAGCTAATTTTCCCTTATGAGGTTGGTAACGAGATTCGCAGTTTGGCAGTGAACTTCCGGATATTGTTCTGCCTCCACCGAAGTTGTGGTAGCAAATACTGCTATGTTGCTCCACCATATTCACCTGCACGGAAAGTTATCCAAATGTGTAGGCTCGTCTTCCCTGAAATCAGCTATGTATTCAAGTCACTTTGCTTTTAAAATACAACAGTCGATTGTTGAACATGTAGTACCTCTGTGAAATGTAAAATACCCTTTGTCATCACTATCTTGTCCCCATTAAATACCATGTAATCACACATTTCAATCAGCTTCTTTCCGTTTCCATCGATTATTTCATCCGCTGAATTTCTTAATTTTCAATTTTCGATTATTAATTACCTTTATTGACCAAAATTCTTTCTTAATAGTATTTTTGTTATAAATCATTTTATACCATGGCTAATGCTGTCTGCCAGAGTGACTACTAAAGTTTTTGAATTTTTTAAAAAATAATAATACAAAAATGGATATCTGGTTATGTCGTATTTTAAAATAGGACACCTACCAAGGAAGATCAGTACATCAGTACATCTTCTTTTTCACATTGATTACATAGTGCACAGAGTACTGGAAGATCACTCCTATTCGCTATAAAGTTGAGAGAAAGTATCTCTGCTCCCGTTTTGAATATAGTCGCAATTAAAGCTGTTTGATATGTTGGACTAACGTAGTTGTTTTTGCAAAAGTTGTGGTTAAGCTGAGAAAAAAAGACCCTCTGACTCGAATGACCGGATCTTAAGTCAAAATCAGCTTTTTTCTTTGTATCCACGATATTTATGAGCTCATACAATTTTGGTCTTCAAGAGTCTAAATAGTTGACTTCAAGATCAAGTGTATGCTTGCTTTTAGGAGCAGAACCCTACTTCAATTACATGTCAAAGCTGTCTATGTATTTAAACATCATTAATGTCATAAAAAAAATGTATATAAAAAGAAAAATTGCAAGTCATGTTCCCAATTGTTCAAATGCTTAAAGCTTATATGTATATTGGTTTTACTGTTTTAGAGTGTTTTAATTGCATTGCGAAATAAATTATATTACATTTATAAACTTCAAGAAGCAGAGATCAATTTTGAGACAAAAACATATTAACTCGTAACAATTTGGTCCATTCGAGTCGGATAAATGTGTTGATCAAAGGCAATATCCACTTTTGATAGTTTCTAGATAATCGAGAAAAACTTGTATCAAAACGGTTTTTTTAAATTTTTTTTTGCAGAAATGATTGAATTAACGTTCTTCACAGCTTAAGCAATGAAACCATTATCTAAGGTTAAAAGTTTTAAAGTTAAGGCAAAAACAAATATGGATATAATGGGTTTTGAAATTTACCTCTGAATTTAATACTAAAATTACAAAGTTAAGCAATTTAAAACGCAAAAACATTATTTTAAAATTAAGCTTTATTCATTTTTATGCATTTTAATCCTTTGCATGGTAATATTAGTACATCAAGTGTGTATTAGAATTTTTTTTTAAATTCGAACGTCTCTGATATTTTGCTGAGGTTCACAGATAGGATCATTTCCATCTTCTAGCATGTGCCTTGAATGGTTGACTTCTTCAATTTCTTTGTAGAACTGAAGTTCTTCGATGGATCTCCAACCTTCTTCATAATGTTTATATAGCAAGTTGAATCTCTTAGCTTTTCGTTCTAAAGCTGAACCATAATATTTATTTTTGATGGCTCCATCCTCAAAATTTGTTTATGTTTTTTAATAACCTCGTTCAAATTTAGGCTGCATAGACGGTTAAAAACAGCGGCCGCAAAATTGGTTTTCAGTCCATGTTATGTTTGTTCAGGGAGACTTTTGAACTCCCCACAAGAACTCCAAAGTTATAGATGTAAATCTGTCGGGAATAGTAAGCCGCTTGGTCTGGTACCTTAGGCAGAACCATGTTTTTCTGGCAGTCAAATGAAATTATCACAAGATCGTCCCTTTCTTCTTTTAAAATGTTAAAGAAAGCCTTAGCTCTTCTCTTATGAAGGACCTTTTCAATCATGAGTTTCCGTTTTTGATCTTCATTCTTTTCGTATTTTAAACGTTCAGTAAGCTCAATACATTTTGAACAAAGATCGGTTAATGGAGCTTTGAAGCCAATGTTAAACTTGTTACTTTGAGGCTATTTTGTGTGACCTGGGACTCATACAACTGTTGGATCTTAGCAATGGAATGGTAGATATTGACGCTTAGCAACAGTATTTCTATAGTAATGCAGCTCAAGGGTTTTGAATTTTTGGATAAATTCATTAACTGCGTGTTTCTTACAAACATTTAGCAGAGTACACCTGTTACCTCCTCTTGTTTCTAAGGGAGCAGCACCAGATTGCTAATGCCTCTTAGAAACCCCGATTAACCTGTCTCGATTTATGCCCAGAATTCCGCAAAAAGCATTTTGGCAAACACGAACCATTTTTTCCCGAGTGTTTCTTATGTGGTATTCAACAATAATGTTTAGGAAATGAAGCGCAGCAATTCATTAAGATGCGTTAATTTGGTAGGAGTTTTATAAAAGGATTTTGAAAATCTCATCACATCAAAACTTTTTACTGTATTGCACTTGTAAACGCTGTTGTTTGCTTGGTGTTTGCAGGTTGGAATTTTTGGTGGTTGCTTTTGTCGGTATCTGACAACAAAAACGAATTAGTTTAATTCACTATCTATCTATAAAACTTAAACTTTTCTAACTTAGTGCTCTGTTTTTTCCTTTTCCGATATCCAATTTCATTTTGTCACATGCCTTTTTTTGGCCTTACCATTTTCGCCGAGCAGAATTGGGACACCTATACTTTCCATAACGTTTCAATTATTTTAAATTGTTAACACAATCAGATTAAAGTTTTAATTAACACTTGAAATTTCAATGAATAGTATATTCACAAATTTAAAAAAAATTATATTAAAACAACACCTGCTGCAAATTATTAAATCAAACTGAAAGTATGAGGAAATATTTCCTACTTGCCAATTAATTTAGGGGGTTTCCTCATAAAAACTAATAGTAACATTGTTCACAACGCCTACTATGTTTAAAAATCTAACAGAAACTTTAATGTTGGCAAAAATTTCTCAGCACTATTCAAGATTTCCCATCTAATATCATTACATGAATATAAGGGATTTTGAATTGAAATTGAAAATTTTTAAGTGGATGTAATGGATTTTGATACCAACAAAAAACTGATTTGGATAAAAGGGGTTTTGAAACTAACTACTGATTTTGGGGATTGATTTCTATGGGATAAAATGTGATTTCGGATCCAAACTAAAGTCCAACGTATGCGTTTGAACGATACCATCAAAACCTCATACCTAAGTCTTTTTTTCAAAAGTGGATATAATGGCTTTTGCCTTTGAACAATACAAATAAACTTAATAAATCTGTGATTACATAAACTGTGATAAGAATAAATAAATCATGATGTGATACTGCGTGTTGAGTCTTTGTGTCCTGAGTCCCATCAACGATGACACTTTTCTCGCGTGTCTCTCATAACAATATTGTTTTTTACTGTGGTCGGGTTGATAGCCCACCGCACTAACCTCCAATCTGTAGGGCCATGGGTTTAATGTTGCAATTTTTTCCTTGATCAACATTCGGATTTACAAGTTTAGCAAGTCATGACATAAAAATCAGTATCCGGCGGCTATCAACTTGGAGGTAATGTAAGCATTCGATGTGTAGGAAAAGATACAGATCGAGGCCCCCAGTTCCTACAACATCCAACCATCTAGCAAGGAACACCTTATTTTATTCGTTGTCAGAAAACGCAATTAAATATAATGGAGATTATACTAAGATAACCTTGATGGCTGATATCGAAAAAATTTACCTCCAGATCCAATTGAGACAACCTGACACTTTATCAGCTGATTTACGGGCGAGACAACAAGACGAATCCTCTGAAGCTGCATCGATTAAAAATTGTCACTTTTTGCAAAAGTGCTCCTTATCTGGCCACTAACATGTTGAATAAGCTTGCTCATGACGAAAAGGACAAATATCCATTATCAGCCCAGATGATACTTCACGATTTGTATGTTGATGATTTAGTAAGCGGAGTAGATTCAGTACAAGAAGCCCATCAAAAGGTAACTGAAATCAACCACCTTATATCATCAGCTGGCTATGCAAATGGGCGAGCAATTCTCAAGATGTCTTGATCAATGTTGCACCCCAAGAACGTTAAGCTGATTTTCTGTTGCCTCTCAATTCGATTTATCAGATCAAAACCTTGGGCATAAAATCCCTTCCATCCATCTCAATCAAAGTCAGGTCAACAAGCGAACCATCTTGTCAACCATTACAAAACTTTTTGATCCACGAAAGTGGATTTTTCCATGTGTGATTTCGGCACAAAATTATCATGCAAAAATTGTGGCTGAAAGGTATATATGTTCCTGATTCACTCGATGTGCGACGAAAATATGTTTCACTATGAGCAGATTTGCCAAGTCTCGTAAAAATTCGAATACTAAGATGTATTTGTACTGAAGACGAGATTTTGGAGTTAGAATTGCACGGTTTTAGTGGCGCTTTTATGAAGGCATACGGGGCAGTAGTTTACCTAAGGTTTATGAACAAATGCAACAAAATTCACACTCACCTCATTATGTCTAAAACTCGGGTCGCTTCTTTTAACAAAGTTTCACTTCCTAGGCTTGAGTTATGCGGGACTGTTATGTTAGCTCGTTTTCTGTGCTATGTAAGAGACGTTTTGCAGCTAGGGTAAATCAAAACTTACGCGTGAACGGATTCCACCATAACTTTATGTTAGATAGCTGCACCGTTACATTGTACCATACAATCTGAAAATCAAGATGCAAAATTATTTCAAAAAAAAATTTGATTTAAAAAAACTTGCTTATTCCCGGAGGATTGTACGCATTTGCCTGAAAAAACTACCGTTTAACCAATTAATTGAACCACAGAGTTACAAGACACAAAGTTTAACTGTTTAATCAGAGCTGCTCAAAAAGAAATATTTCCTGAAGAAATCCAAAACTTAATCAAGCATCTATCGGCATCAAAACATTTTAGATCACTGCATCCGTTCGTCGACCGAAACGGTATTCTTCGGGTTGGAGGACGTTTTCAAAAGTCAAACTTACAGAACGAGACACAACGTACTTTTAAAATTGTTCATACGAGACGCTCATGAAAGCACACTCCATGGTGCATTGCAGCAAATGGTTGCATATATTCGCACCAAATATTGGATCTTAAATCAAATCGGAGAAGAAGCGTGAAGAAATACATTCACAAATGTGTAATTTGCTTTCCATGCAAGGCTAAACCCATGCAACAGTTGAAGGGCCACTTATACATACCGGTGCGTGTAGACTTTGCAGGACCAATAGAGGTAAAAGTCTGAAAAGGACGCGGATAAAATCTTTAAAGGGTATTTCGCCATATTCATTTGTCTAGCCAAAAAGGCATTCCCATTGGAAGCTGTCAGTGACATGACAGCAAATAGCAATAACAACTATCGTCGGAACCAAATGGAATACCATTCTTCATTCCACAATAAGAATTAAATATGGCAATATCTGATCCAAACTGGGACATAATCGGATTATCAGAAACGAGGATATTTTTTTTTCAACGGATACGCGCACTTAAAGGGGGTTTGCCTACCCTTAAAATGAACAAGCACAGTTCGAGCATTCGGAAAATAGGGAAGGATGTGAGAGGAGATACCGATGCACATTTGTTTTGAATTTCTGAATATCAAAATGGGGGAGGGGAAATAGAGCCGGTTAAATGATTACACATTCGCGTTGTACGGCTAAAGATGATTATCTGTACTTGACAGTAAGTCCGAAGTTGGGCTCAAGGGTAAACTCATGCGCATTCCTGGAAGAGCGAGTATTACGGTTGAATAGTTTGAGGGGAGGAATGCAACGTGGCTATTTCGCTGGCACATTGCTTATAAAAATAGCGATAAAATAATGAGAGACACATAACATTTCGACGGTGTTCTAGAGATGTAAATGTTCCACTATAGTTCTATCGCCAATCATTCTTAGAGCTCTATTTTGAATAGTAACCAAAATATTCAAACTTTTTTTTGGGAGTTCCTGCCCAAATGTGAGAGTTATACTCCAGATTTGGACGAATGAAGGCCTTATAGATCACAGCCAGGAGAAGAATTTCTTGCATCTTCGACGACAGCCCAAACACCGTGCAGCATTTTTGACGACATCGAATATGTTGGTCCTTCCACAAGATGTGGTCAGTGATGCACATACCAAGGACTGAAAGCTGATCGGTTTCTTCAATGCAAGCACCGCTCATGGATAGCGGCATCGATACCAAATGCACCCATTTTCGATAAGAGTGCTTGATCCCAAACTCTATCAAATGCTTTTGAAATATCAAGCGCAATAATCTTACTTTCTCCAAAATGATGTAAAGATTTGTGCTACTGTTCGGTGAGATATACCATCAAATCACCAGTGGACCTATTGCTACGAAAGCCATACTGCCAGTTATTAAGGAGCTTTCATTTTCAAGATATTTCTTAAGCTGATAATTAATCAGCGTTTCCATGACCGTGAAGAAGATTCGCGTTTGTTATTGACAGACTGGACAAATGCTGTTTTCCAACCACTCGGAAAGAGACCTGTAAAAAAGGACAGATGGAAAAGTTTACGCAGTGGTTTTGACAGCGTTGAAGAGCACCTCTTTAGAACGATGGGAGGGATACTATCCGGGCCAGTGGATTTATGTATATCAAGGTCTTTGAGGACTCTAGCAACTGCACGAGTGCGAAAGAAGATTCGTCCCATAAAACGTGTACGCTCCTAAGTACTGGAGGCGTCATAACACTTTCTGGCAGCGTCGAATTAACATCGAACTGCGCTGCAAGCAAATTGACTTTTCGCGAGAACTGACAAAAAGGGTGTCATTAAGGAAGAGCGTTGGAACCGAAGATGAAGTTGAATTTCGAATGTTTTTTACAAATGACCAACAATTCTTACTACCTTTGTGTTTTTGGTGACTCTTTTTGAGCTAAATCTGATTGATTATTTTGAGGAACTCCCTCAGCCCATTCCATGTGTAGCAACGAATGATGCTTCTTGTTGCAATGAAGACAATTTCTTTTGCTGAAACATTGAGACCGCTTGTCACGTCGTAAGCAATTTAAGCAGAGCTTAGCATAATTGCAAAGGTGCCACCTGTCTTTTATGGTAGAATTCAGGAAGTTTTGCCACAAGTATATCACATGTTCACCTTTGCAAATTGGGCATTGGTTTTTTTTGTTTCAATGTTGAAGTTGCGAAACGTATGCTTTACCTCATGAAACAATTTTTGCTATTTCTTTGTAGGAGCTAGAACATCAAGTGCTTGGTAACGTCTCTACAGGAAGTCCAGAAGCGTTTTCAGAGCTAGTATTTTGTTTAGTTCGGTTAGCCCTTGTTCGAATATGTTTCTGCTTTCAGTTTTAAGAGACTTCGTAGTAATCTGAACTATAATTGGGTGCCAGGATTTAGTGTCGAAGCCCATGTTTGTGAGTGCTGCCAGTCCTTCATTAATCGCATCAAAAATGTGTTTAATCGAAGTAGCTGATGGGGTGGTACTTGGGTGCCCATGCTTAAACATCTTTTCTAAATGGATGCGTATCGTCCTTTAAGAATTTCCCAGCCACTATTGTAATTTTCACCAGAAAATGTAAGATGCTTTATCAAACTGAGCGGCTTTCCCTCTTAATGTGTTTTCAAATATTTCATCTTTTCTGTCGTACTGAGGCTGCTTCTGCTATATATAATTGTTGAGGTTGCCATTCTAAGAAATTTCCTTTGAATGTCGGAATTTTCAATCGTGGGAGCATTGACTGCACTTTAGCACCTGTGGGCTTGTTGTTGTTACCATTCCCTAGCGTTGATGCAATTTGATGGATAAACCTTTTTATGTCCTGTTTGACACATTTGTACTCGTTGTTGGTGACATATGGTACATGTAGGTCTTCTTCTGATGCATTGGACATGTATTCCTCATGTAGATTGGTAATGTCTGTGAATGTTTCTTCGAACTCGATTTAAGTTCGTAGATTTAGTTTTGTATTATTTTCCACTTTACACTTTTTGTAGGTCTGTTAACTTTATCAGTGTTTTTATTTGGTTTAAAATTGTCTTCAGCAGTTTGGAGTTTCTTCGTAAATTAATTATATTTTGACAAGTCAGCAAACAACAGTCTCTAATACCATATACATACATATTTACACATGTATGTCTTACAAAAACTTCAAATAGAAAAAAATAGAATTTCGAACCTAAAAGCATAAGTTCCGTATCAGTAACTAGGTATTAACGCGTAAGGAAAATATAAAAAAAACGTGCGTCTCGGGACGTTTGGCAGAAGTGATAACCTAAACTAATCTTAGCTGGATTATTTAATATTGAAATTGTTTAACTTGCTTTAAAAGTTATTCGTTAATTTGATAAATTTCAAAAGTTATCCGCATGCATGAGAGAAAGGAAAGCAAGACAGACTGGCGCCGTTACCCTTTACGTATACGTCTATTTATCGATATACTTAATACTTATGCTAGCGCTTTTGTAGACGATGGCTGGGACAATAACTTTGTTTTTAAAAATATTGAATTTTTTCATCAAATTTTGCATTTAGGCCCGTTTTGTTGATACGAATCATAAACATATATATTCAACTTAAAACGCTTATGGGCTACTTTTTCCTCTGCGTAAACTGTCACATAAGTGCTTAAGTAGAACTTAAATGCTAAAGGTATGTATTAGAAAACGGGCCTTAGAATATTAAAAAACCCTATTAAGCTATACATATAGTTAGACATATTCCTATTATTTTTATACCGGCCTACAGTCCAAAGTTTTACCTCAATTTTAAGACCTTAACCTTAAAGATTGAACTATTAGAACAGATTATATAAGCTCAAAACAAGCACATCTTTTCTTTTTTATTAATTTTCAAACATAACTGTTCTTCTACACTGAACATCGATGATAGGAGTACT
Organism: Philhelius pedissequus; assembly: GCA_910595825.1. Lineage (NCBI taxonomy): Eukaryota > Metazoa > Arthropoda > Insecta > Diptera > Syrphidae > Philhelius > Philhelius pedissequus. The sequence continues at coordinate 112,205,064 of OU343160.1, forward strand.
TAGGCAATCAGTCGATCTCGAACTGTGGAAGTGATTGTTCACTCGTCTTCGGCTTTCGAAGAAATTTCAAGTAAATATCATGTGTGATTTTAAGGATAAATTTAAACAAAGTGTTTTTAAGTAGTGCGATAGCACAGTAGTAGAGTGGCCGACCGTAGTGCGGAGGGTCACGAGTTCGAATCCCAGCCATGCATATTAACTTAAAGCTTTTTTCCATAATCGAGAAGTAGAAAATTTTATTGTTTGGGAAAACGCGAAAAGGAGGAGGGGCCTAAGTCCTGGGGAATCGAAAAGTGGCCTAGGGCCAATGAGACCTGCGATGGCATCATCAGCTGAGGGAACATCGAAAGATAACCAGATCAGGGAGCAGGCGACTAGGGTGGATCATCTCTACTCTGTTTTGCCGCGCTTAACGCAACTTAGAGGTTAAGGGCGCGCTGCCGGAGAGGCCCTTTAAGATCCTAGCTGTGAATGTAAATTCACTGATTAGGACCGAACGTAGAGCGAATTTATTCCAATTGCTTAAAGACATAAGTCCAGATGTGCTTATGGCTAGCGAAACTAAGCTTAACCAGAAACATAAATTGACTAACAACAATTACAATATCGTAAGAAGAGACCGACCCAACTCCACTCAGGGAGGAGGCGTCGCAATCTTTATACGTAAAGGCATTAGTCATAAGGTAGCAGTGATGTGCGAAAATTTCGGACGCTAGAGGCATGCATCATATGCATTCATCCCCAACAGGGGAAGCGAATATATGTGATCGCTGCCTATGCACCGGAAAGACCTCAGCCCACCCAGTTTATAACAGAGCTCGAAAACCTTTTTGAATGCTTAAGACTGAGCTCGGAAGAGAATTACTATATATTGGCGGGTGATTTAAACGCCAAGCACTCAGATTGGGGAAATCAAATACAAAATCCTCGAGGTAACCACCTATTTAATTGGATGGGTCGATACAACCTTGAGTATCGCATGGATCTTCTAGCCACAGACAGGCCATCGTTCCCAAAAGCAGTGCCTATCTGGATCTATTGCTTAAAGACGCAAGACTAACAATTACTGACGCTGTGGCTCAACGGCCAAGAAATTGTTTACGAACGATCGAGTACGACAGTGACCACTGCGGACTCGCCGCCGTAATACAACTTCCGAACCAGCTTATGGAGTTGGAGGAGTATGTGCCTGTGCATACTTACAATTACAGTAATGTGCGCTGGCCACGTTTCTCAAATACGTTCAAATGGTATATCCCCACCAAATGACAGGAACCTAACAAATACTGAAATCGACAGATACTTAGAACAAATTGATGAAACGATTCTACGAACAATGAACAGAACAATACCCAAATACAAAGAACGTAACGCAACTGACATGTACCGTAACGCGACAATTGACGCACTTCACAGACAAAAAAGTGGACTACTGACAAGACTAAAACGCTTGTACAGGCGGTTTACTGATACACGAGACCTGGAGATTAGGACACTGAAGTCGTCCATCAAAAACATCAACCAATTGATCAAAGAAAATTATAGATTGGCTATTAATTCGTTCTGGGACAATAAAATTCGTGCCGTTAACTCCAGAGACCCAAGTATGCTCCCAAAAATTAATGAAATTTTTAGAAGAAAGGATCAAAACGATCTTCAGTGTCTTAAGCTCCAGACGACGACAGAGAACAGAGACGTACTTCTGACAACAGGCATAGACCCAGAGGATGCCGTATTGGACGATGACCTCTATATAATCGAAGATCCGCAGGAGAGAGTGGAGGCTGTGGGGGCTGCTTTCCAGCAAGTGTACAAGGTGAATGCTAGTATTCGCCCGAATCATGACCTGGAGAACAGAGCTCTGCTTCATCACTTATGGCTCCGGAACGATATAACCGAATGGCGATCTGAGAACCTTGGTTTTACCGGGTTTAATGATGAAGATTTGGCAAACGCCATAATCGCCGACCGAAATGGGCCCAGTCCCCTGTTAATTTCGAAGAATGAGCTCCAGCTCATCTTCGCTTCATTAAAGAAAGAGAAGTCTGCAGGAGTCGATGGTATATCCAACGTTGTACTACGACATTTGCCTCAAGAAGCAGTTGACATTTATACCACACTGTTTAACAACGCGCTGAATAATGCATATTATCCAGTGCGGTGGAAGACAGCTGTGGTGCACTATCTCCCAAAAAAGGGAAAGGACAACTCCAATCCGGCGAATCTCCGGTCGATAAGTCTTCTTCCAAGTATCAGCAAAGTATTTGAAAAGGTTATTAATAGAGCCCTGTTCAAATGGGCGGAGAACAAAAATATCATCCCGGATAATCAGTTCGGTTTTAAGGCGGGACATGACACAATTCATGCCGCGTCTAAACTAATTTCTGATATTCAATGGAACAAAACTAAAAAGCAGTGTACGGGTGCCTGTCTGCTTGATTTGGAGAAGGCCTTCGATACCGTATGGTTAGAAGGTCTCTATCTAAAGCTAACCAGACTAGGTATAAGTAAACCTCTATTGTATATGCTTTACGACATGCTAAATGGTAGAAAGTTTGTTGTCAAGAGTGGCAATGTAATTTACACCAGCGATCTGATAGGTAGTTTAACTCAGGCAATTGCGTACGCCGACGATCTAATTGCGTACAGAACAGCTCATACAGTTGAGGTCATCAAAAATCTCTTGCAGAGTGACTTCGACAAGATTCAGCGACATTGTGATGACTGGAAGTTGAAAATCAACTTCCAGAAATCAGAAACTATTTTGTTTAGGACTCCGTTGTCTAGCGCCTCAAGAAATACGAGAAAGAACTGGCGTAAGCTGGTGATCGTAGGGCCACATGGACATCCGCTGGCGAGTAAAAGTGTAGTAAAGTACCTTGGCATCTGGTTGGATCAGTACCTGTATTTCGACAGACATATAGGTGCTGCTTTGGCCAGGGCTAGGGGAGCCTTTGCCTTGACAAAACGACTGTCTTATAGCAGCCGTCTTGACAGCAGGGTGAAGGTGATTTGCTACATGGCCCTCATCAGGCCGATGATTGCCTACGGATGCCCGGTGTGGTTCAACGTTGCCCCATCTCAAATGGAAAAGATTCGGGTGTTTGAGAGGCAATGTCTTAGACGTTGCCTTGGATTACACAGAACACCAGAGTCGGAGTACACAAAATATTATTGCAACCAGGTTCTATACAACGGAGCCAACATAAACAGAATAGATAATTTTTTGTTCAAGCTGATTCAGGGTCACGTTGCAAGAGCGATGTCCTCAACTAGCAGCTTAATTTTTGGGGCTTATTACCCCAATAACGAATATTTTGAGAGTGCGCGGTTAAGTGGTTACATCCCTCCCGAGGCATTCCTCTATTTAGACAGTCGAGGGCTGATACAGGATGGAAGGGCGGTTCCGCTCATCTACCACGTCAGCCGGAAAACTGTGGATAGGCGACTCCTGTATGGTCGAGACGTCATCGCTCAAGGTGGAGAAGAGCGCCTTCGGTTCAGTAGGACTGTGTCCGATCGGGACCGGAGGGATAGGGTGAAACAGTTCTTGTGGCTCTCTGAACAGCATCATAATATTTAAAGTCGATGAAGATAGTATATCTTGGCCGACTTACATAGATTTAGGGCATTAGGTATAGGGAACAGTCGGGGTGGCACCAAAAAAAATTAAAAATATGTATGTATGCGGGGGCATACGTGCATGCATCTGCGTGTCTGTACAAGTATGTGCGTACGTATATGTATGTGCGTATGTACATGTATGGGTGGGTTGCATGTTGTTGTGTGTCTGCATGCATATAAAAAACAAAAAAAAAAAAATTTTTAAAAACGAAAGAAATGCTGCTGTGGCTGTTCTAGTTTTTAAGTAGTTTTAAGTATTATAAGGTACTTTAAGTATTTTAAGTTATTTTTAGTTAGTATAAGTTAGTTTTTATTTAGTTTTAATTATTTTGAATCTATATTTAGGTTTAGCTTATAAGTTAAAGTTTTTTCAAGTTTTTTCTGTAAAATTTTCCTTGAAAAATAAAATAAAATAAAAAAAAATTAGATTTAATTAAAATAGTTTTTAGGTCGAAAGACATTAGTTCTAAGAGTTATTGTTTAGTTTAGAGCGCCCGTAAAGGGCCAGTAAATTAGTTGTAAGTTATTGATAATTAGGCTAGTTTTAAACATTTTTGTCTAGCTTTAAGATAGTTATAAGTTAAAATGAAATAAAAATGAATTTAAAAAAAACAAAAAAAAAAAAAAAAAACATCGAAAGATATTCCTGTTACGGCAACAACATCTGCAGAAGCAATTGCAACAAAGGCAACGTCAGCTGATATCCGTATGAAAAGAAGAAAGAGGATATGACGTCAGCGGCAGCAATCATCCAAGAAAAACTGAACACGTCACCGGCGGAAAATGAAGAGGGCATTGGCTATATGTCAGAGGGTGGAGAATGCCACTATACTACGGGCGATAGTAATGCCATTGTAAACATCTCTTCATCAGAGGCGGCATTTGAGGAGGATAATAATGAGGAGCAAAGAATGATAGACCAAATTGGAGCAATGGAGGTGGAAATCCAAAGCCTTCAAAACCAAATAAGGCCTATAATACTCGCCGTTAAGCCCAAACAAGAGGCGCGGCGAGCAGGAGAAAATAAAGAGCTCGGAGAAAAAAGGTCTCTACAGGGGCAGCAGTGTGTAGCGCAACAGCAACAACAAGAACAGCAGCAAAATGAACAGCTACAAAAACAACAGCCACAGCGGCAGCCGAAACAAGAACAGCAACAGCAGCAGCCAAAACAACAGCACTCTCCGTCCTCAACTACTAGGTTGTAACTTGGGATAAACTAAAAAGGCGCGGCGACATGTTTCAATGCATGCGCTGCCAAATGTGTGGCCGCGCCGCAGCAAACTGCGAAATGCAGTCAAACTGCGTTAAGTGTGGAGGGAACCACAATGTAAATAAATGCAAGTTAGGGAAGGAACGGATCGAAGATAGGACCCAACTAAAATGTGCACTCTGCCGAGGCGACGGATACCCCGATTATGATCGAGGATGCCCGACGTTTCAGATAATGGACAACAATAAGGCAGCAAAGCAAACAGTGGTAGAAAAGCCTCCAACAGTGCGCCCTCATACAATAAGGCTCGTCACCGCCAAATTTCTTACGTCCAAATGGCCTCAGGAAGGGGGAGCACGGTACAGCCTACACCAAAGGTAGCCGAACAGGCCTCCGTTCCAAAAGCCCTGGCGGCACAGTTGGATATTGTAGGCATTCTGCTGGCCATCCTCTAAAACCAGATTAGGGAGCAGGCGACTAGGGTGGATGATCTCTACTCAGTTTTGCCGAACTTAACGCAACTTAGACGTTAAGGACGCGGTGCCGGAGAGGTCCTTAAACATCCCAGCTGTGACTGTAAATTCACTGATAAGGACCGAACGTAGAGTGAAATTATTTCAATTGCTTAAATACCTAATTCCAAATGTGTTTTTGGCTAGCGAAACTAAGCTTAAACATAAGTAGACTAACAACAATTACAATATTGTAAGAAAACACCGACCGAACTTCACTCAATGAGGAGGCGTCGCAATTTTTATACATAAAGGCATTAGTCATAAGGTAATAATAGTGATGTGCGAAAAATTCAGACGTTCGAGGGATGCATCATATGCATTCATCTCCAACAGGGGAAGCGAATGTATGCGATCGTTGCCTATGCACCGAAACACTTCAGCCCCCTCAGTTTTTAACAGAGCTTGAAATGCATTTTGATGGCTCATTAAAATTGAGCTCGGAAGAGAACTACTTCATATTGGATGGTGATTTGAACGCCAAACATATAGAGTGGGGAAATCAAATACAAACTCCTCGACGTAACCATCTGTATGATTGGATGGGTCGATACAACCTTGAGCATCGCATTGAAATTCTCGCTACAGACAGGTCATCGTTTCCAAGAAGGGGTGCCTATCTGGATCTATTGCTGAGAGACGCAAGACAAACAATTACGGACACTGTGGGTCAATGGCAAAGAAATTGTTTACGAACGATCGAGTAGGACAGTAACCACAGCGGACTCGCCGCCGTAATACAACTTCCGAACGAGCTTATGGAGTTAGAGAAGTATGTGCCTATGCATACTTACAATTACAGTAAGGTGCGATTGCCAAACTTCTATAACGTCTTATTGAGCGAATTACGTTCGAATGGTATATCCCCACCAAATGACAGGAACCTGACAAATACTGAAATCGACAGATACTTAGAACAAATTGACGAAACAATTCAACGAACAATGAACAGGACAATACCGAAATACAAAGAACGTAATGCAACCCACATGTACCGTAACGCGACAATGGACGCACTACACATACAAAAAAGTGGATTACTGACAAGACTAAAACGCTTGTACGACGGGTTACTGCCTCACGAGATCTGGAGATTAGGACACTGAAGTCGTCCACCAATAACATCATCCAATTGATCAAATAAAATTATAGGTTGTCCATTAATTCGTTTTGGGACAACAAAATTCGGGCCGTGAACGCTACCGACCCGAGTATGTTCCCACAAATTATCAAGATATTCATAAGGAAAGATAAAAGCGACGTTCCGTGTCTTAAGCTCCAGAGGACGACACAAAACAGAGACGTACTTCTGACAGCAGGCATAGATCCAGATGAAGCCGTCGTGGACGATGACCTCTTGATAATCGCAGATCCGCAGGAGAAGGTGGAGGCTGCTTTCCAGCAAGTGTGCAAGGTGAATGCTAGCATTCGCCCGAATCATGACCTGGAGAGCAGAGTTTGGTTCACCACCTTTACCTCAGGAACGACATAAGGCACTGGCGATCTGAGAACCATGGTTTTACCGGGTTTAATGATGAACATTTGGGAAACGCCATAATCGCGAGTGAAATGGGCCCAGTTCCCTCTTAATCTCGAAGATTGAGCTCCAGCTCATCTTCGATTCATTAAAGAAAAAGAAATCCGAAGGAATCAATGGAATATCCAACGATGTACTTCATTTGCCTCAGGAAGCAGATTACATTTATACCACTTTTTTTTATATTCTACACCCCATCAAGGGATTATAAGGGGTTTTCCAATCAGAGGTGTTATTTTGAATAGCCCGCTAATTCGGTAGCTGTCACTTTTGAAGCTGTCATTTTTTGACATTTGACAAGTAGAAACTACGCTATTAATAAAAATGGAACGATACACGGTTCAACAACGCATTTCTTTTTTTTGAATATCAAAATAACACCTCTTATTGGAAAACCCAAGGGTTTTCCATGGGTTTTCAAACAAGGAGGTGTTATTTTGAATAGCCCGCTATTTCGGTAGCTGTCACTTTTGAAGCTGTCATTTTTTGACATTTGACAAGTAGAAACTACGCTATTAATAAAAATGGAACGATACACGCTTCAACAACGCATTTCTTTTTTTGAATATCAAAATAACACCTCTTATTGGAAAACCCTATACTACCCTTTAAATGTTTCAACACAGCGCGAGCATGAGGGTGAGGTTAAGGAAGAGAAAGAATGATAGGAACGATCTGTGGTGCGATGTTCTGAGACTGGATATGGTTGTTGTCTCAGATTTTATCAACAGGGTTGGCGGCTGAACTAACGCGGAGAAATTTCCGTGCCTTATTTTTCTATGTTCTTTATAATTCGCATTAATTTTTTTATTCTTTCTAATATTTTATCGGTATAATAGTTTTACTCAATCACATGTTGTTAGTTCTATGCCTAAACAGCATGCATTGAGCAAACCAGCAACTCATTGTATGACATTTGTTTTTAGAATTGGTTTTTAATGGAAAATAAGATGAAATATATAGGGTCCGCCAAATAACTTTTTTTTTGAAAATGGGCGCATACTACGGACAGGGATCGAACCTGTGACCATGAGCTTGACAGGCGAACACAGAACTATCGCGCCACGGCCACACTGTTTAACAATGCGCTGAATAATGCATATTATCCAGTGCGATGGAAAACAGCAGCGGTGCATCCACTCCCTAAAAAGCGAAAGGACAACTCCAATCCGGCGAAGCTTCGGTCAATTAATCTTCTTCCGAATATGAGCAAGGTATTTGAAAAGGTTATGAATAGGGCTCTGTTCAAGTGGGCGGAGGACAACAATATCATGCCGGATACTCAGTTCGGTTTTAATGCGGGACATGCAATTCATGCCGCGTCTAAGCCCATTTCTCATGTCCAATGGAACAAATCTAAAACGCAGTGTACGGGTGCCTGTCTGGTTGATTTGTAGAAGTCCTTCGACACCGTATGGTTAGAAGGTCTCTATCTAAAGCTTACTAGACTAGGCTTAAGTAAACCTCTATTGTATATGCTTTATGACATGCTAAATGGGAGAAAGTTTGTTGTAAGGAGTGGCAATGTAACTTCTACAACAGTTTTTAATGTTAAAAATGGTCTTCAGCAGGGAGCGGTTAACTCACCGATTCTCTTCAGCATTTACACCAGTGATCTGATAGGTAGTCTAATTCAGACAATTGCGTACGCCAACGATCTAATTGCGTACAAAACGGCTCCAACAGTTGTGGTCATTAAAATTCTTTTGCAGCGTGACTTTGACAAGATTCAGCGATATTGTGATGACTAGAAGTTGAAAATAAACTTCCAGAAATCAGAAACTATTCTGTTTAGTACTCCGTAGTCTGGCGCCTCAAGGAATACGAGAAAGAACTGGTGCAAACTGGTGACCGTAGGGCTACATGGATATCCACTGGTGAGTAAAAGTGTAATAAAGTACCTTGGCATCTGGTTGGATCAGTACTTGTATTTCGACAGACATATAGGTGCTGCTCTGGCCAGGGCTAGGGGAGCCTTTGTCCTGACAAAATTATTGTTTTATAGCAGCCGTCTTGACAGCAGGCTGAAGGTGATTTGCTACATGGCCCTCATCAGGCCGATGATGGTTGCCTACGGATGTCCGGTATGATTCAATGTTGCCTCATCTCAAATGGAAAGATTTGGGTGTTTTAGAGGCAAGTACAGAAGTACAGACGATATTATACAAATGAACCAACATGAACAGAATATATAATTTTTTGTTTAAGCTGATTCGGAGTCACATTGCAAGAGCGATTTCCTCAACAAACGGCTTAATTTTTGGGGCTTATTACCCCAATAACGAATATTTTAAGAGCGCCCGCTTAAGTGGCCACATCCCTCCCGAGGCATTCTTCTACTAAGACAGTCGAGGACTGATACAGGATAGAATGGCGGTTCGGCTCATCTACCACGTCAGCCGGAAAACTATATACAGGAGACTCCTGTACGGTCGAGACGTCATCGCTCAAGGTGAAGGAGAGCGCCTACGGTTCAGTAGGACTGTGTCCAATCGGGCCCGAAGGGATAGGGCGAAACAGGAGAACCAGGTCTGGTGGCTCTCTGAACAGCATCATGATATTTAAAGTCGATTAAGATGGTATGTCTTGGCCGACTTACATAGATGTAGGCAAATTAGGTATAAGGAACAGCCGGGGTGGCACCAACAAAAAAATTAAAATATATGCGGAGGCATAAGTGCATGTGGCTGCGTGTTGTATATGTATGTGTGTACGTATGTATGTACGTTTGTACATGTATATATGGGTTAGATGTAGCTGTGTGTCTGCATGCGTATACAAAATATAAACAAAAAAAAATTAAAAAACGAAAAAAAAATGCTGCTGTGGCTGTTCTAGTTTTTAAGTAGTTTGAAATGGTTTTGGGTATTTTTAGGTATTTTAAGTAGTTTAATTTATTTCTAGTTAGTATAAGTTAGTTGTATCTAGTTTTTATTATTTTTAGTTTACCTCTAGGTAGTATTTAAGTAAAAAATTAAAATGATTTGATACTGAGTTTTTTTAAGGTTTTCTTGGTTAAATAAAAATAAAATAATTTTATTTAATTAAAATAGTTCCTAGGTCGAAAGACATTAGTTCTAAGAGTTATAGTTAATTTGGAGCGCCCGTAAGGGCCAGTAAATTAGTTGTAAATTATTGATAACTAGGCTAGTTTTAAATATTTTTGGCTAGCTTTAAGTTAGTTACAAGGTAATATTAAAAAAAAATGAATTAAAAAAAACACAAAAAAAGTAGACAGGCAATTTTGAATCTTTTTCTTCTGTTTTGAAATAAAGGTTGCAAGGCTTGTATGGCTTATAGAGTAATGATTTTATATATGCAAATAATCGTCATATTGATGTTGTCTGTTTATTAATTAAAGAAAACCCAAATGCATTTATTGAACCAGTCAAATGTAAATGACTGATATGTCTAATCTTCTTAATGTTTCAGTTTTCTTGCGGTTAGTAACATTATAGGAATACATCATGTTTACCAAACATTCAAGTCAATATACTGTGTCAGTCCTGAAAATTTCTGTTTTCTAGGTCCAATCCTTAAAAAGATAAAATTCTTTTCCTTTCGTAACGAAGCGGTTTACCCATAAGAAGTTACCACTTCAAAAAAAATATACATATTTTGTGTGTGATTCGAACCCACGTTCTCTCTCTCGGGAACCAGAGCTTAAATCTAGCGCCTTAGACCGCTCGGCCAACCTGACTTATCAACGATGGCTGGCAAAAACAGGTTTTCTCCTTTTTGTATAGTAAATTTGCATTCATTTAAGTAGTTAAAATAAAACAAGGCAAGCACTTCAATAAGAACTATTTTGTTGTAATATTGCATTCAATTAGGATTAGAATAACTTTGTTTATAAATCGGATAAGCTTATGACACCCGCTTTAAGAATACTGTTTACTGAAACCCAATAATGTTTCAATCGTACGATTCCTATCGAAATATATTTTCTGTCCGCTGTAAATTTCAATCTCCTCTCTATTGCATTATTATTGGCCTCTATTCTTAGAGATATGGTAGAATAGCGCATTAATAATTCATTACCAATATAGTATAATGCAATATCAACAATTTCATATGACTCTACTGGAATTTCAATCTCATGTTCTCCGACATGAAACAATTTGTTTTGCTTATCAACAATGGGCATTTAATCATATGTTTGAAAATCAACTTGTTTAGACTCGTTTGCTCAAGTGGTTGATTTTCAAGCACATTAACTTGAAGATTGGTTTTTCTTTGAGCCAAGCACTTTAACTTGTTCAAAGGAATTTTACTGATTAAATGAAACGCACTAATTGAATACCTTTTGATAATGATAGCTTTATTCCTAAATTCACAGTGTATTTATACTAAAAATATTAATTGCTTAATGCTATAAGATTAAAAGTATTACAATTTGCTTAAACCTAGAATTAATTACATAAATAGAACACAAAAATAAAATAAACAAAATATGAAAATGATATGATGACACACTAATGAACCACAAAAAATTTCTGGAACACCAACCACTGATTCATCGTTAGCAATGCGATATAGTTGACCCAGTGACGCAACCCCTAAATAACAATTGACTGCATCGTCAGCTGGTTAGCCCATGTTATGAACGCGATGACATGAACATTCTCCCGCGCGTTGAACGACAGTTCAACTACTTATGTAACTGTGACAATGAAATCTGACTCAGGTTTTGGTAATCGAGGTTGAGGAATTGGGTTCATAGCCATGTCGGCTGAATTCGATTTTCGTTTCAAGCTAAGGTAAATGATGAGTATGATTGTCAATAGCAAGGCTAAGTATCCAATTGCAAATTATGGTACGTTTGAATTTGAACTTTATGGGGTAATTCGAGAATTTCTTGATCGGTTATTAATTATTAATGTTGCCGAAGCTGGTAGACGTCTGTAAATTTGTGGAAAATGCGTTATATCCTTCGATAGTGACATGGTTTTCTTTCAATATACACCCTGACTGTAGTGTTACTATGTCGGAAACTTCTAAGTTTATTTGTTGGGTACTTCTTCCGCAAATTGCAGTGAGTCGAGAAGGAGTTTTTGTGAAACATAGCCATTGATTTTTATGTTGCATCTCGATCCAAGTGGAATTTGTTTCTGATTTCTTTAAGGAACATGTAGGCCGCGGCACACTTCTACCCCCTTGCTGTATCTAGCTTGTAAGTTGAAACATAAGAACTGTTCTGATCTTAAATTGATGCGAGATTCCATGTCAGACGATTGTATAGGCAGATATTGGTCGCGATTGCATTTATGGCAAGAATTAGAGCACAGAGATAAATTGTTATTATGGTATTGTTGAGTACGCTAGGTATGGGAGTCATCTTGAATAATTCGTAATATTCCTGGATTACTAGTGGCAGTGTAATCGAGAATATTGCTTTCCTATCTGTTACTCCTCCCTTAATTGTCATTAGTCTGTATAGCTGTACTATATCCTCTTCATCTGCAGGTAGCTCTAAAAATTATGGTAAATGAGCCTGGATAGTTCTTATTTCGTCTTTGGGTTGGCGCACTAACATTAACAGTGGACTTACTTTACCATGGTGAGTATTTGTCAATATCAATTAATGTTGATTGCATTCGTTGAATATTGATCATCATTAAAATGAGTTGTGAGGAAAGTGATATAAAAATCTGGAATATTTTGATTTGATGACTATCTTCCCTATTATCACGTATTCTCGATGTTACTTCTCTTAATTGGTTATTGATTTGTTCAAACCTGTGGCTGATGATATCTTCGTTTTGCCTTACCACATTGATTGTTGAATCTATGACTGAAGTTTGGTTTCGTAGTAGATGAAGTAAGTGGTTTTGATTTTCTTTTACTTGATCCATTGTCGTTGTCATTTGGGTAGCATATTCAGAGTCCAACACTCCAAAAAGAGTGTTTTCTATGTATCCGATGAAATTAGCTGCTCCTATTTTAGTTCTTTTGGTTGGAATAATAGTATTTTCCGATTCCAGGTCTTTTTGAATATGTTGTAATTGATTTAATGTGTTAACACACATACTTCATTGCTGCATTTGTTAACACAAATGATTCAAAATCGATGTTCCGTTTGCAATTGCTGTATATTCCTTTAGTATGGATATAAGTTGTAATGAAGGATGAATTTCCATTCACTTGTTGCTAGTTTTGCTGTTCCAATTCCTTCGAAAAGTATTCCTAGGTTTGATCAAAACTTGTTGATTTGAATTTCATTGGCCATAACTAATGGGATTATTAAAAGAATTATTAACAATGAAGTGATACCAATGGCATTAGATATTTTTCGTCTTTTACTTGGTATCTCATTAACTGGTTCGGATGGATTATTCTTGTTCTCTGCTTGTTCGTCTTCATTTCTCAATATTCCATCATTGTTTGCTTCCGTCTCGATTGGTAATGGCGCTAGCCGGTGGATTGGACGTTTCCAGACCCCGTATGCTGTTTTAACTTCCGCTACTCTTATTTCGCCATCATCACCCTTGAATGTCTTTACGATTCTACCCAGGGGCCACTGTAGTGGTGGCACGTTGACTTCTTTTATGACGACCATGTTGACTACGTTTATGTTCTGCGAGTATTCTTTCCACTTATATTGGTATTGAAGTTCTTGAAGATATTCCTGTGACCATCGTTTCCAAAATTCTTGTTTTAGGTGTGAAACAAGATTCCATCGGGTCAATAGTGTGTGCTTTACAGGAGGTGCGTTCATATCAGTTTTTGCGGTGAGGGGTTCGCCAATAAGAAAATGGCGTGTAGTCAGTGCTGTTGAATCGTTTGGGTCGCTTGAAAGCGGTGTTAGTGGTCTTGAGTTCAGGATAGTTTCTATTCCAACTAATACAGTTTCAAGTTCTTCATATATTAAGGATGCTGTGGCTACGCTTCTCTTTAACAGATGTTTTGTTGATTTTACTGCTGTTTCCCATAGTCCTCCGAAATAAGGTGCCCTAGGCGGTGTCGAATGGAAGTAATCCAGAGTCAAGCCAATTCCTTCGTCATCCAAAAATGGAGACAAGCTAGAAAACTGATTGGTTCGCTTCAGTCCCTTGCATTTTTTCAAGTTACTGATTTCTTTTTTTAAACCAATTGCTGGCATTGCTGGAATTATGACCATTAGTGAATCATTCAGCTCTCGTACAGTTAAGTTAAATTCCAGTATGCCTTCCTTGTTTCTAGCATGGTTACAGAAACGTCGTATATAGGATATAATCCGCTGAAGCTTGTTGAAAGAATTTCTATGATTTATTTTGTATATTATATTATGGTCACACTATTGAGTGACTGTTGCTACAGTGATGGGTCTTTTCCTTTCGCTGTCGTCCGGAATTGCCAAGCCCTTGGAATAACATGCTGACCAATTATTTTTGTGCCCATGTAGGAATAATGGTCCGTAAAACCACAGTGTGCATGCCGTACATTTTTCTGGTTCAAGACCTCTTGATTAACATCTGCTGGATCATGTTTTGATGAAACATGTCGCCACTGCTCGGGAAGTGTTAGTCTTTGAATACTAGGGACTCGATTGGTCACAAATGTTTGGAATGATGCTGATGGTGAATTGATCCATGCCAAGACGATTTCGCAATCTGTCATCAGAATGTGGGGACGTCTTTAAGATTCAGGTCATCCTTAACTCTAGCTGTTGATTGTGCACCTAGAATCGCAACACATAGTTCTGTTCGTGGTAATGTTTGTCTTTTAATAGGAGTCACTTGGGATCATAATAACCTAGCTATTACTGTTCCATTTTTCAAGACTGCTCGCAAGTAAAAAACTATACCATATGCCTTTTCAGATGCATCAGAGAAGGAGTGTATCTGTATGCTTGCTGATAAGTCATTGTTAAACATATAACGTGCGAAATGGAAATTGTTTATTGTTTTTAGGTTTTCACGAAACTGCATGGATCTTGTATGAAGTTCAATTGGTAGTGATTCGTCCCATGACAATTGTAGCAACCATAACTCCTGTAGGAACATATTGGCTGTAACAACTACTGGAGCCATTATACCCAATGGATCGAAAAATAATGACAAGATCAATTGTACACCACTGTGTTAAATGTACCAGAGTTAGACCACAATTACTTCAACAAGTAATGTGAAATCTACCATCACCAAGAAGCACACCCGCAAGACCTTTCGTCAACTCAGGTGTGGACTACTGTGGACCATTTTGGATTCATTTCAAAATCCGTGGCAAACGACCTCAAAAGGCATATGTGGCAATTTTTTGTTGTTCCGCCACAAAGGCAGCACATATAAATAGAACCTGGTTAGCGATTTAACTACCGAATCATTTCTAGGAGCCTTGAAATGTTTCATCGGTGGAAGACGACACTGTCAAAAAATATACTGTGATAATGCAACTAATTTTGTGGGAGCAAATAATCAACTAACTGAATTATATGATACAATCTTCTCAGAAGATGCACTTGAAACCATAACAAGAGAGTTCAGTGGTCATGCAATACAATTCAACTTCATACCGCCTAGTGCACCTCATTTCGGAGGACTATAGAAAACAGCAGTAAAATCAGCAAAACATCTGTTAAAGAGAAGCGTAGCCATAGCATCCTTAACATATAAAGAACTTGAAACTGTATTTTCATTGATAATGTAACAAAGGCTTGTTCGACCCTTTGTTCCATATTGATGAAGTCTATATGGTTATAGCCTTCTACTATTGGGTCATCACTTAATTCCCATATGAAGTAGTTGATGGATTCAATCTGTTGCCATAGTTATTCAATTGATCGAAACTTGACTTCGTGGTATTGTGTTGGCTCATTATCATGAATTAATAATCCATCGCGTAACCTCTCCAGACAAGACATGATTGCTCTTTGTCTTCTTATAGCACTCGTCATTTTCGATTCTTGTTGTATGCTTCTTGCTGATGGTGCAGGCGGGTCTTCAAGCTGCCAGTTTGGGAAACAGCTTGGAGGTTGATGTTGTCACAGGCCGCCTTCAAATCTACAAACCAAGCATACAGGTTTTTTTTCTCGCTTAAATGTAGTTGAATCAGGTATGAAAGATTGTATATCTGATCAATGGTGTTTTAGTTATTTCGATTGGCATTCATTGGGTATGTTGTTATTCTCAATCTAGATGGTTAGGCGGCTTAAGACCAAAGTGGTGAATAGCTTATAAAGAGTATCTAAGAACGAAAGTCCGCGGTAATTGGATATAATGTTTGCGTCGCCTTTCTTGAAAATTGGGAAAATTATTGATTTCTTTAATTAGGATGGTATCATTTCAGATTCAGAAATTTCTTTGGGAAAAGTGTGTACCTCGTTAATACAATTGTTACTAGCGTTTTTATAGAATTCATAAGGCGTACCATCTATACCCGGAGCTTTGTTATCCTTGGCGAAAGTTAAAAACACATTGAGTTCTTGCAATTCAAATGGGATATCAAATTGAGCGATAAGAACTGTAGGTGTTTCTTAGCTAAACGAATCATTTTGTGTACCATTATAACTAAGAGCGGTTTCATAGTGTGAAATGAACTCGGTAGCTGTGATTTGAGGTTGACTCGCAATACGTTGGTAGTATTAACGTTGTTTCGTTTTACATAGGGCTTTGTACTTTTTGTTGGATTCACAATAATTGTTTCTGCTTTCATCTAAATTGAATTTTCTGTAAATTTTAAGTAGCTTAAGTGAAGTTTTTCTACTTAAGTGGCAATCCAAGTCAAACCACGGTTTCTTTCTTTCAAACGTAATATTTCAAGTACTAGAATTTATATAAGCTGTGTAGATACATTATTTTAAGGTCAAACATCGTGCCTAAATATTTGTATTTGTAACTATTCTTTCAGCAGTTATATCATGAATTTTATTGAAGTATTCAACCCTTCTATTATGTGACCATTTAAGCCTTGCAAGAAGATTTGGGACAGGTTGTCTGGTAGTTACTAAAACTAGTGACATATGATCGTAAAATGTCGCTCATCAGCGCTAATAGTTACCAATTGTCTCTAGAGCAGTGTATGAGGGGCAGCAATAATCAACAACTGAAGATCCTCTACTTGACACATACGTATATTCACCAGTTTTATCACCAAAACCTCTTCCATTTAGAATTAATGAACCGATGTTCTCTAAAAACTCATTAAATTTGTTGCAGTTATTGGTCGCTGATAGCATCCTTCGAGCATCGTTTATAAAAGGTGAAGGTGTTCTTGCATCAATGGACCCCCTTGCTCCCGTTCTGACGTTCAAATCTCCCATGAGAATAAAATTATTTTATTCAAATTCATCGAAGAAAATTTTCAAATTTTCAAAATCGCCAATGGTTACAACTAATGTAGTTTGGTATTAAATTTATGATTGACCCAGAAAAGTTTTCTTTCAAAATGACTGTGTTCTGAAAATTCAGAAATTTTAGTTGATATGTAGTTTCGATGTCCTTACGGAATCCAAATAAGCACTCTCCACTAGCTCTGCCGAAGTTATGAGTTTTCATTTCCGGAATCCAAAATAACTTAAATTCTTTAAAATAAATCTCACAGTGTTGTGTATGATCAGACCAGACAAATGTTTCATGCAAAAATATCAAATTGACAAACGTATTTTAAAAAAAAGATTACATGCAATTTTTTATTGACAAGACCAGCTTATTATACGATAAAACCTGACAGACTTTCGATTGCTAATTGTTTTTATCTGTTACTATGTCTCAATTGTTGCGTGTTTGAAGAAGTATCCAGTATGACCGAGTAATTAGAATCTGTTCCTAGATGTTGTAAACGAAATGATCTGTAATTTTCATTAAAATCTCTTACAACACCATATTTGTTGCATTTGAAACGACGACGTCCACCTCAGTTATAGTCCAGCGCTTGATTTCGACGCGTAAATTATTGTCAGCCTTCAAAACACATCTTTTGACCTGGCGGAGGTGGTATGTTTCTGCTCTTTCACTCGACGTTAGATCTTTATTAATAGATATCTGCGTGTTGAACAGGTTTTTGGTTGCAGACATAACAGAGTGGACCTCATCAGCGTTGGGAAGTTCAAAAACATAGGCTGGTCAGCTGTATTTTGATGAATTTATTTTACGAGCACTGCTCGCCGTGGCTTCAACGTAGAGAGTATTACTACAAACTTGTTAGAATTGCTGTTTAGCTTCTTGGATATTTTCTGCATTTAATCCATTTACAATTACATTTAACCTCTTTGTAAATTTTTCTGCTTCTTCAACTCTTTTCTGAAGCAATTGTTCACCATCTTTCAGATTTCCAATTTCCTCCGTTAGTTCTTTGTTTTCTTCTTGAAGGGCAGCGACATCGACTCTGATACCGTTTATGTCCTCCTTTGTAACTATTTTAACAAGTTTCTGATCTAAGCGTTTGTCCATTTTCTATAGCCATTGAAAAGTTTTCAGCCATTTGGGACGTAGTGCAGCTTTTCTTCAAGAAATTTAAATTTCCAGGTTCCGGTGAAGTTTCTCTAAAAGTTCTTTTATTTTTTGAATCGAAACTCATGAGCAGAGCTGGGAATCACTGTTTTTTAGAATTTCAACTTCGAATTCGAAACATCAATAAATTGGTTTCCGTTTTTGCTAACAGTTGGATTGTGTATTTGCTAAGGTGGTTAAATGTAATTACACCAAAAATAAGAGAGCTTGCCTTACACACTAGTTGACCAGCAAATTTTTGAAATAATATCTGGCGTAGTGGGGCTCTTATAAGATCCGTATGAAAGTAGGGGTACAGATTTTTTCGTTTTTTTTTTATTTTGTCTAACTTGCTATTGCTTTGTTAATGCTCACAGTAATATTTTTTGTTGTGCTGTTAAGCGAATAATGACAAGGACAGCCGCTTATCACCTCAACTGACTCGAATGTCGAATAAGTTTAGCGTTGAATTCAACACACCACAAAACGAATTATTTTATTTTTCTTCAAATTGAAATAAGCCTTACAGTTTTTCAAATATCGTTGCCACATTTCTTAATTTTTATGGTTATATAATTTTATGTTTTTTTTAACTGATTTATAAATTGAGCAAAAATGAATTTAATATAGAGCAACCTTAAACCACTTCTTCACGCCGATCTAAGCTTTATGTATGTAACCGAAAATATGTTTGTCTTATTATGAAGAGATAATAAGTACACAACGATGAAATATGTCGATACAGACTTTTTTGGCCGCCAATTGGCAAGTTCTCAAACTTCATATACATGAAGGAGATTCTTGTCGAGAACCGTACACAAAAATAGGAATAAAAAAAAGAAAGCGTACATTCATACATTAACATAGGAAGCTTGCTATGGTTAGACATCTTGCTGATTATTGTGATGTTTCACTTACTGCATTTCCATACAACAATCGCTGTTATTTAACTAATCAAATTGTCATTTTGTAAATATAATAGGTGTTACCGAATATATGGCCGAATAAATTATTATCGCACTCGATATAATATCTCGCCGGTCTATTTGCACTTTATAAAATTTTGTTGCCGAATTTATCACTATAATTTGTCCAACAAAAATAGTCTGTACAGGTAAGATAGGGCATTTGCCACTCAGTCTGGTTGCATTGGCTCGAGTAAACCTATCTCAAATTAAAGCTCTCATAGGGTTTCCGTACTTATCATTATAAATGGCTGCAAATATGAGAAAAATGTGTGTATGGGTTACCATCCGCTTATTTAAAACAATGAACATTTTAAATAAATTAAAAAACAAACTACACATATCTTTTTCCACACCACCAAGCGAGCAGTAAGAAAATACGCGCGTTTTTTTAGGGTATGCGCGAAAACCGTAAAAGTTATATAATATCACTTTACCATTTGTTTAAATCAATTTTATTTCAGTATTTAACAAAGGCAAAATTTCCCTTCATAAAACCTTTTGTAATGACCAAGTAATTTGCTTTGAACGTTTCGATACCTTGCACAAACAGCTTTTTGTGCAAGAACACGAAAAGCGAAAAAGATTAACTGCATTTTAACGGGCTATTTAGAAAGGCAACAAAATAAAAAATCAAAGCGACAACACTTCTTCTCCTCTCACCATACAACATTTTGTTCTCAAAAGCTTAAAAACGGAAAGCTCTTTGGTAAAAAAAACACTGAGAAAGTTCTCTTGTATTGCTTTCAATGGGTATTGTATTGGTAATTTTGTTGGAATATATATTTTTTGCAATTTATACAGCGAAAGTTTAAACGGCAAACGAGTAGATGATCAGTGTGCCAGTGCCTTGGACATGCAATGAAGATGGTCATAATGGGGTGTTCGATATTTTGCAGGAAATTACCACAAGAATTTTTGTAAGTTGGGCAGTGATTAGAATCTTTTTCAGTGGTAGTTTTCAGTTCGGTGATAGTATACACCGCCAGTTATTTTTGTTGGACAGAGTATATTACAAACATTTACAAAATAAGTTAAATCCTGCACAAAGCGATTGCTGTGGACTAGAGTTTGCTTCTTTTTTGCAATTATTTTTTTTTGAAAACGAATATTTTGTTTTTTGTGAAATAGCTTAAAAACGTGGTGAGCTGTTTGTAGGTGTACTAATAACAACAATAAAAGCAATAAAAACAATACAGTAAGAAGAGATGATGTGTCATACTACACTTTCCCAAAATATCCAGTAAAAAACTTGGATTCGTTTTTGTAAAACAAAGGATGCTTTTAATAAAAAACAGCTAGAATCTGTAGTGACTACTTTACTGCAGATAACATAGAAACGAACCTCCAATTTGAATTAGGTAAGTGCATTTGAGTTGCTTTATAATAATTAAATTAAAAATATATTCTATCTTCACCTGGTTACATACCAACAGTGTACAAAGCAACGGGAAACGCTGATTTATCTGGTCGGTCAACTAGGGTTTTGGCCAGAGACAACACAGTAAAACATGTGATTGCTACCAGTTGTTTAAGCTTGTAAAACAAAAATCTCATCATCTCATCAGGAAGAATTCCGCTTCAGGTTAAGGAAACACACTTTAGGACACATTGAGGGTATTATTTCGAACACAGCAAATGTAAGCTTTCACGATACCCCAGATTTGGAAGCGCCATTGACAGAGATATAATGTTTGTACATATTGATATAAGTAAACGAACAAAATACTTACATTACTGAACAATAATTTGTTTAAGACATATAAAAAAAAAACAGATTAAAATCAGATTTTGAACTATTCACATTTGAAGATTAGTCTACGTTTTATGATATTTACTGTCAGAAACTAAGGAACATATTTTGTGTGTCTTGTTTGCGGTTCATATTATTTTTGTTGGTAGTTATATGCAGTGTATCTAGTGTGTAACGTTTAGATGTATGTTTTTCTGTTGCAAGGATCTCCACTCCCTCGAAGTTTGTTTTTTGACCGATATCAATGCTGTGAGCAGCCAGTGCCGTCTCCTCAGAACTTTTTAGGCGAATATCTGACTTGGGGTTCGCCATTCTTTTCCGAAGGAGTTGTTTGGTGGTGCCGATGTAGCAAAGATTGCAGAATTCATCCGTTTTCCCTTGGAAATTTATTTTATAAACAACGTCTGAACGGCGATTTTTGTCGGTTTTCGTCTTCAGGTTGGTGAATAGGGATGCAACAGTCTGGTTTGGCTTATAAGCAAAGTTGACTTCCGGGTTGTTTTTCGCGACCATTTCGCGAAATTTTGAAAAAGTTTGGGCACATAAACGACACTCTTATAAACACATCTCCCTTTCTTCCAACTTATTTTCAGAACGAACTTGGTGTTTTTGACAAAGTATCAAGTTCCTCATAAATTCTGTCGGAAAGCTGTTGTCTAAGAGTATTTGCGTAACTTTTTCTTCGTTAGCTGAGTGGTCACTCCACTCAAAGACTTTGTTTATTAAGTTCGACGTAGTGGTTATACGAATGTGCTTGGCTTGATTAGATCGGAAATTGACAAGTCTCCCAGATGCTAAATCTTTTTGGTACCAGTCGAAAGAAAGTCGATCATTTTCGCGGTAAACCTTAACGTCCAAAAACGCTATCGATCTGTTTTTATCCCCTCTCTGCGGTGAATTGTATTTTTTCATTTAACTGGTTAAAGCTTCGTAAGACATTTTCAATTTCTTCTCTATCCACAATCGCAAAGATATCATCAACGTATTTAGCTATAAACTTAGGTTCATAGCTTAGTTTAAAACCTTCTTCGAGTAAAAAATCTAAAACCAATTCCGCAATCGTCGGTGAAAAGGGATTTTCCGTTGGCATTCCGTGTACTTGTTTATAGCAATTGTCCTTAAATTCGTAGTTGTTATCTTTGAGGCAAAAATTTAATAATTCGATAAATTTGTTTTGGCTCAGCTTGGTATTTTCAGCTTTAATTTCCCATTTCCTTTTAATAATATTGATTGCAAGCTGAACAGGAACATTAGTAAAAAGAGAAACAGCGTCATGAGAAACCAAAATATTGTTTTTGTCAAGTACAAAATCTTTTGCTTTGGATTTAAACTCCAACGAATTTTTTACAGAGTGAGGCGATTTTTTCGTGACACACTGGAATATTTTACTCAGGTACTTTGAAAGTTCGTAACAAGGAACTTTCATCGATGACGTTATCGGCCGGAGAGGCATGTTTGGCTTGTGAATCTTTGGTAAACCATATATTGCAGGTATTTGTGCTGTGTAGGTAGTTATAATTGCTTTTTCCCTATCACCGATAATCTTGTTGGTGTGCAACCATTTCACAAACGCATTATTTTTGTTTTGTAGATTGTTGGGGGGCTTGCTCTTGCGATCCTGTATGTAGAGCACTCAGACAGTAGTGCCATCATCTTGTCTTTATATTCCGTCATATTCATCGCAACAGTCACATTGCCTTTATCAGCTGCTACAATTATGAAGTTTTTGTGTTTTTTAAGAAAATTTACCGCATCTTTGTGTACCTTCGTGATGTATTTGTCGAAAGCGTCGTTGTGGTGGTGACGTTGAAAAGAGTGAAGCATATTGCTATACTTAGCTCTAGTTTCTTCTTGTCCTATTTGATCTTTTTCTGTTCTTATGATTTCTTCGCCAACTGCACTGAGTTGGAAAACAGGGAACGTATTTTTGCCAATTGGCAAAGATAATTTCTTTCCCAAGGACAGAAGCTATTTGGTTTCGACGGGAAAGTCTACGTCACTTTTATTTACAAACCAATCGTCATGCATTTTAATGTTTAATTTTTTCCACAGAGCAGCTTTAAGTTGATTAATTTTCTGGATTTCTTCTTTTTTCGTGCAAATGGTTAGAACATTTTGTTGCTGTTGAGTTATATATTGTTTGTGTTCTTGTGATGTTATATTTTCTTGTATTCGTTTGCTAAGCATTCTGAGTGTGTTGTGGGATTGTTTTGTTTTGTGGAAGGTTTCGGATATTTCCAGGTTAAGAACTTTGAGATGGAGATTATGTTCTATTTTGTCGTACGAGCTTTGTGATTCTTTGCTAGAGAAAAACGCTTTAGTATTAACTGTGGATCTTTGTAAATGTTTGGGAATAAACCAATATTGTCTACAGATTATGAAAAATTTAAGAGTTTGTTTTTGGTTTGCTGATTTACGTTTAAAGTTGCTGTATTCTTTAAGATGCATACATACATGTTCACCATACCTGTAAAGCATATGTTGATAATAATTTGTGATCTTTTTTAAATAAAGAAATGTCGGCTAGCCGTCCGAATTAAATACTATTTTAGAAGTTTTTGACCAAGTTGGTTTTTATTTGGACTTTGGAGAATTTTTAAAAAGTGATTCTCATCGGCTTTATTGGTCGTAATGATGATTAAATGAAAGCAATTTTCATTTTATTTTCCCAACGTTTCGATAGTGGTTGCCATCTTCTTCAGGGGTGGCTTTATTTACAAAATTAAAAAGAGATATAATGTACATATTTATACAAGTAAACGAACAAAATATGACTTACATAACGTTAAATTTTAAGCTTTTTAATATACTAAACAATAATTTGTTTGAAACATATAAAAAACAGATTAAAAATAGATTTTGAACACTTCTCGTTTGAAGATTAGTCTACGTTTTATGATATTTACTGTCAGAAACTAAGGAACAGTAAACGGCTGGCATATTTGGTGTGTCTCGCTTGCGGTTCATATTTCTTTTGTTGTTAATTATATGCCGTGTCTCTAGTGTGTAACGTTTAGACGTATGTTTTTCTTTTGCAAGGTACTCCACTCCCTCGAACTTTGGTGTGCGACCAGTATCAATGCTGTGAGAAGCCAGTGCCGTCTTCGCAGAACTTTTTAAGCGAATATCTGACTTGTGGTTCGCCATTCTTTGCCGAAGGAGTTGTTTGGTGTTGCCGATGAGACAAAGATTGCGGGATTCATCCGTTTTTCCTTGGCAATTTATTTCATAAGCAACTTCTAAACGCCGATCTTTGTCGGTTTTCGTCTTCAGGCTAGTGAATAGAACTGCAGCAGTCTGGTTTGACCTATCAAGCCAAGCACATTCGTATAAACACTGCGTCGAACTTAATAAACAAATCTTTGCGTTGAGTGGCCGAAAATTCCACTCCGCTAACGAAGAAAATGTTACGCAAATACTCTTAGACAACAGCTTTCCGACAGAAGTTATAAGGATACTTCGTCAAAAACACCAAGTTCGTTCTGAAAATAAGTTGGAAGAGAGGAGATGTGTTTATAAGAGTGTCGTTTATGTGCCCAAACTTTCCGAAAATTTCAAAAAAATGGTCGCGAAAAACAACCCGGAAGTCAACTTGGTATATAGGTCAAACCAGACTGTTGCATCCCTATTCACCAACCTGAAGACGAAGATTATTGTGAATTATATGAATGAAAAATGTTTTAATTGTAGTTTATTTAATTCTATTTTCGTGTACTTGAATGCAAATCAGCTTGCGTCTAACAGGGTCTCTACTATTTTTTCATTGTCCCTGGCCAAAACCCTAGTTGACTATCCAGATAAATCAGCGTTTCCCGTTGCTTTGTACACTGTTGGTATGGAACCAGGTTTAAGACGAGGACGTTTTTCACCCGTGCAACATATGAAAATAGAATATATTTTAAATTTGTTTATTATAAGGCAACTCAAATGCACTTACCAATTCAAATTAGAGGATCGTTTCTATGCCATCTGCAGTAAAGTGGTCACTACAGATTCTAGCGGTTTTTAAGGCATCCTTTCTTTTACAAAGATGAATCCAAATTTTCAGCAATTCAAGATATTTTGGGAAACTGTTGTATGACACATCTTATCTTCGTAATTTATTGTTTTTATTATTAAACCTACAAAAAGCACACAACATTTTTAAGCCATTTCACCAAAAACAAAATATACAATTTCGATAACAAAATCAAAACTTTAAAATTTCAAATTTTGTTTCGCTTTTATCTTGTTTTCATTTTTAATCTCGTGTAATGTCACACGAGTTGTCAAAAATTACAGCAACAAAGCCAAAAATAGAAGTGTCGTAATCTTGTATTATTCCATTCATGAGTACAGAGCTTATGGGCGAGGTTTTTTCAAACCAATGGTGGCTGTGTATACTATCACCACACTGAATTGAAAAGAACTACCACTGAATATAAATTAAAATATCGTACACCCCAACATGATCGGCCTCATTGCATTCCCAAAGTATACTGATCCTCTACTACTTTCTGCTTTAGCTGTATAAGCTGAACAAAATTATACATTCCACCAGATTTACCAACTTACACGCGCTGAAGGGATTACACTACCCATTAAATGTCTCGACACAGTGCGGGCGGCGTGAAGTTAAGGCAGTGAAAGAATGATAAGAAAGACCAATACCCATTAAAGCATGAATGCGTGAATACAAGATTACGATACTTCTATTTTTTCGCTTTGTTGTTGTAATTTTTGACACCTCGTTTGACGTCGTTTGTGAACAAGGAATATTTGTGAGCAATAACAAAGCTGGAAAAAAGTTGAAATTGAAAAGATTTAATTTTATTTTTGAAATTATTTATTTTGTGAAATAGCTTAAAAATGTTGTGTTGTTTGTGGATATAATAATTAAACCAATAAAACAATACATTAATAAGAGAAGATGTGTGATACCAGAGTTTCACAAAAGTTCCTTAATTGTTGAAAATTAGGATTCGTTTTTGTAAAAGAAAGGATGCTTTTAATGCAAAAACAGCTAGAATCTGTAGTGACCCCTTAACTGCAGATGAAATAGATACGAACCTCCAATTTGAATTGGGTAAGTGCTTTTGAGAGGCTTTAAAATAAGCACAAAAAAAAATATATCCTATCTTCAAAGGCTGCACGGATATAAAACCCCCTCGCCTGAAACCTGGTTCCATACTAACAGTGTACAAAGCAATGCAAAAATAAAAAAAAGGTTAAGCCAATGTTAGACGCAAGTACTAATGTACTGCATGTGAGTGCTACAAGTTGCTTAAGCTTGTAAAAGAATTATCTATCTCATCAAGAAGAATTCCGCATCCGGTTAAGGTCCCACATTTTAGGACATAATGAGGGTATTATTTCGGACATAGTAAATGTAAGCTTTGACGATACCCCAGTTTTGGAAGCGTTATTGACTGATTTGCAGACACTGCTTTTGCTTAATACAAACAAATAATCTGAAATGTCTTTTTAGGTAATATACTTCAAAGCATTGCTTGGGAAGCAGAAGAGGATAATACTGATGGCAACAAAGAATTTGAAAATTTTATCCACTTTAGAGAAGCCTAGAAAAATATGGCCGGATACATATGCCATAAACTAAGAAACAAAATCCAAGCCGAAAAAAATGTCACATCGTATTCATGGGTGGACCATCTAAGTGAAGTCGGCTTGTCAAAGACATCACTAAGCATGTTGAATGACTTGACGAACCTGAACAACATCTTCAAATCGTTCAATGGAGAAGACTTAGTAATTTGTTTAAGCTACCAAACAAATCTACTTGAATTGGGCATAGGCATTGATTGCGATTTGAAAATAAAAAAACCTTTTTTCCGCGCGAGGGTGTATTTTACAATAACAACACCTAACAGACCAATTGTAGACTTATCCAAATGCAAAAATCAAAAATAAAGCAAAATTAAAATATAATTTAAACATTTTTCATTTATTTAATCCACAATAATATTCAGAAATTGTTGTTTTGCTTAATTTAAGTTTAATCTTCGATATCCATTTAGGACTCCTACTTTCTCAATTCTTGATTTTTCGCAATTAATTTAAATGCAATTAAACTAAATTTAATTCAACATTATTCTATTATTTAAACAAATTGTAAGTTTATATTACTCGCGCACGAAAAATCCATTAATCCACATCGGACAAACAAAACAATTTTTGGCATTCAGATTTTTTTCACATATGACGTCAGCAAAATAATACGAAAAAAGAAGTGTTGTAATCTTCTCTCCTATGATTCATGCATTGAAAGCAATACAAAACTGCTTTTTCAGTGGGTTTTTACCAATGAGCTTTTTGTTTTTAAGTCCCCTTTCTTACATGGAAACCAGTTGCTGGAGATCTTTTTTTACGTTTTCCTTTAATTGCATTGTAGCTTTCACCCGAATAAGCTGGCGTGGCACCAAGAAACTGAGGAGGAAAGTGGAAAGATTATTATGGGCTTATTGGATTCAAAGCAAAACGTCAAAAAAATCTCTTCCAATCGTTGACGGGGTAGATTTTTTCATTCCCCTTACTTCTTGCCCTTCGCGCCAACAAACTCCCAGTTGTCGGCAACTCAGTATCCTTCTTGTGTGAAAGCAGTCTAAGTTTTGGAGAACGAACTTTAGTAAATTGAGGAGGAGAAGTTTTGTTGGGTTTGATTTTCTTCTTTTTATTTGGTTCTATTTCCAAATAGATGCAGTTATTTTTTATGTTCGGTGTTTTTGCAGAAAAAGTTATTTGTGCACAGTATCGAAACGTTTAAAGCAAATTACTCGGATTACAAAAGGTTTTATAAAGTTAAATGTTGTTTTATCAACAGTAAATAATTGATGTTTTGCAATGAGAAATACAGTGCCTTTTTCTTTATATTGCTTTCGAAATTAATCGTTTATAAGTAAAACACTGTTATAAGAAAGCCTTTCTTCCACTCCAAAATCAATTCTTAGAACAAAAAATGAGGTATGCGTATAAGATATTTACTTTGGCAGACAAACCTCTACCAAAATCTTTTGAATATGCATCTTTGTGTTAAGACCTTCATTACAAGTTCCCACTTTCAAAAGGAAAGACAGCTGAAAATTGGAACGGCAGGTAATATTCTGACTACAGATGAGATATAAGGATGGGAAATTTCTGCAGCTATTTGTGTTTGCCTACAAGCTATTGCCTTTATGAAAGTGATATTTTTCAAACCGTGTAGGATAAAATTGATATTTTTGCATTTGTGTGTAGTTTCACTACACCACTTATTGTTGTTGAAAGATTTCACATCTATTCATGGAGAGAAAGTTAAATTTACAAGTACAACAATTTAAGCAAATGTGATTCTGACATTTGCGTTTGACTTCTTTTTGCTGGTTGTGCTTCGACGATAAATTTTTAAAGAGAAAATAGTTCCTGTACATTTATATGTAAATATGTATTAACATTAATTGCATAGGTTCATAGTATTTTGCTTAATTTTATTTATTTGAAGAGAAGACTTATATATTTTATTTTTTTACTTGTTGAAGGGGTGTATATTTTTGTTACCTTGTTACCTACATTAAAGCTTTTTATCTTAAAAAATATTATAAATGAAGTTTTCATTACGCAGGTAAAGTTTGTATGGTCTGTTTCGTTTTCATGAACTTTTGTAGGTACGGTACACGTACAAAAGATTTGCCCTCACCCATATTTTTTTTTAAGAAATAAGAAATCCTCTTTCTTATATAAGACATTTTTTGGTACATCTGATCTTTGGATATACGAAGAGCTCCGATATAAGAAAGAAATTATGTGGATTTTCAGAGTTTCTTATATCCGTGTTGTACTGTATAATTGTGAAAAACCGATTTGCAGATCAAAAAGAAGAATATGGAAAGTATAAAGTGATTAAGTTTTAACATCATAATATTTTCATGTCGCGAGATGGGCTATATTCTAGATGGTGTGTATTGCATTCGTATACGGAAGACAAAAGGATGGTTCTGAGAAAAAATAACGTACGTAAAATATAAGTTGTTTTTAAAATAACTTTAAAATAAAAAAAAGGAGTTTTCACGTTTGTTTGTCTAGTTTTTGAGACCAAATACTTCATTTAGAATTTAAACCACGTTAGTTCCAATAAGAGGATTACTGCTTGATGGATTTGTCCTCTTATACTTAAGGTTAGAATTACGCAATTTTTTGTTTTTCTAAATAAAACAATGTTTGACTATTTTTTAAGTTGCCAATAGACACGTGGTAAATTTATTATGGCAAAATACTCTATAAACCAACGTGTTTTAATCGTCAAGACATTATATCAAAATCAATCATCGATTACTGTGACGATGAGAAAGTTACGTGAAATTTTTGGGAGAGTTTCTCCGTGAAAGCAAAACGCACTATTTATCGTGTAGTGAATGATTTCGAGGAAAGAGGTGATAGGCCCAAGCATGGATAACAACGTAATGCAAAATCGGCTGAAAACATTACTGCTGCTCAAGGAATTGTTCAAAACAATTCTTCAACCTCAATTCGACGCCGGCCGTTCTCAGGAGCTTGGTCTTCAAAGAACAACTTTGGCCACAATTTTGCACCAGGATTTACATTTGTTTCCATTTAAGATTTAGTTGACACAAGAGCTTCTTCCACAAGACCATTTACGCGGCCGTACCTATGCCAATAGGATGTTACAGCTAGCCCATGACAACCCCGATTTTCATGATGAGTGACGAGGCACATTTTCATTTGAATGGATATATTGAATAAACAGAATAGTCGGTTCTGCGCAATGGAAAACCCTCAAAATATTCATTAGTAACCTTTGCATCCATTAAAAGTTACAGTCTGGTGTGCAATTTGGTCAGGAGGAATCATTGGAGCTTATTTCTTTGAAAATGAAAGCGGCGTAACGGTGACTGTGAATGGGGAGCGATATCATGATATGATTGAAAACTTTTTAATACCACAACTGCATGCTTTGGGCTTGGTTAACATGTGGTATCAACAAGACGGTGCCACATCGCATACAGCCAGGATTACAATGGAATTACTACGAGACCTCTGTATACAACAAGTTATTTGAAGACATGGTGATGTTGATTGGCCTCCACGGTCGCCTAATTTGACTGCTCAAGACTTCTTTTTGTGGGGGTACCTGAAAAGCAAGGTTTATGCAAACAAACCAGAAACGCTTGAGCAACTCAAACAAAATATTCGTCATGAAATTAATGAAATACCGCGTGAAATGTTTGAGAATGTAATGAAAAATGTGGCCAAAAGGGCTCGCATTTGTGAGACTAACAGAGGCCATTTACCTGATATTGTATTCCCTACACAATTGCCGACACTAAGTAAAACATTTATCAATATAAGATACATTCTCTTTCATTTAATCAAAAATTATAAACAAACAAAGTAGTATACCTTCCCAGCGGTCACCCTGTATAATGTTATTTCAAATATTTTCCAATATAAACCTTATGTTGGTATAAATGCATTTGCGTTCAACACCACATCAACCTATCTACTGTGTCAATTACATTTGGTTAATATATTTATTATAATAAATATATTAATAAATATGAGAATAGATATAAACGAATTTTATTTCGGCAACGCAAATAACACTGAAAATGTTACAAAAAAATTATACTACATACTTAGAAAGTTAATATAACACAACACAAAATATTGCATATTATTAAATTAGGTTATTAAAATTCTTTGTTTTCACTATTTTGTGGCGAATACATTATTCTTAAAATTGCTTCGCATATACGGGACATCGACTAAATCGAATTATTATAATTTATTGAGGAAACATTTTCAAGGAATTTCCTTTTGAATAAAAATAGAATCCTTGCTTTTGCAGTTATAACATTGAATCCGGCAACCTACAATTACCAATAAATTTGCTGTGGGGTGATTGTGCTGGCCATTTCAAAACGTAGACTATACATATTTCAAAAAGCCAATTGCTTTTGTATTTTTTTAACGCTGTAAGCAGTATGATTTTTTTTGTTGAATATGAAGAGCTAGTGTATACATTCGTTACAGAAAATCATTTAAATATATTCAAGTTTAACAATTTTCCTGAAAAAATTGTAACCAAGTATAATTGAGTGCTATTGGTCTGTATTGCACTGTATATTTGCTAATATTAGGCGATTTCGACGAATAAGAATAAAGTACCTATATACTTAAAATATTATTATTTGAAACTTATGGGTAAGAGATTTTGTATTCGTATTCGTAATATTAATTGAGATTAAGGGATATTTGCGGAAATTAATGCCATCCGAAAAAAAAAATATATTGGCCCAAAAATGACCTGGAAATCGTATGTTGCCCTTTTTTGGCAAACCATATACAGGATTATTTTGCTTTTCATGTCATATAAACAGCAGTTCCAGACATCCCAAAAAGATAAGTTTGGACCAAAAATAAAAAAAAGTGTCATTAGGCGTAAACTTAGCTGGATTTCCTTTTGTGGACAAACCATGAGCACGGTAATTTTTGTCATTTAAAAATATCTAGAATAGATGGCCAAAGAAGGATTTAGCTCGACAAGCCTGGTAAAATAAATGTTGAATTCCTATACGGTTTGAATATCGAAAGTTTTATGCATCTTCGTCAATTATTTCAAAACTATTATAATAATTAGTTACTTACTTTTACTTGCATACTTTAAAAATACGAGTTCTTAATTTGATGTATTACAAGTTAAGCTGTAGCTTTATGGTTCACAAATCTTTGTAAGTTTAAGAATGTGTCTCATGTACAGTACTTGTAGGTGTACCGTGTAACCAAATGTTACATTATTGTTCATTAGAGTTGCTGAATTTATTTTTGAAAATTAGTTTTTTGTTTCTGTTATTTTCTGCCTTACATCGAGTTTTAACATTTTCATACAGTATCTTTGAATATCGATTCTAATTAGGTGTGTTAGTGCTCATAAGGATTTCACGTAATTTAAAACCAAATACCTTGCAAATTTGTTGAAATATTCTCATTTTAAAATGAGAATATATATGGCGAATGACATCATTTGGAACAGAATAAGGAATATACAATAAAATTTCTTCATTCGCTACAAAGACGCGGTTATATTATTTAAAATGAAAATGAGATTTCTTCTCTAGAATAATAATAGATTATTAATTTGTAATTAACGTATGTACTTACGAATCCATATCCACGACTTTTGTTTGTTTGACGATCAGTTATTACAACTGCTTCTTCTATATCACCAAAAACAGAGAAGTGGTCTCTGAGACTCTTATCCGTAGTGTGATAGGGCAAGCCTCCTACAAATAGTTTTGTCCATGTTGTATCCCTTTGTTGAATGGAAGCTGTTGCTGGAGTTCTTGGCGGCACTAACGTTAAGGTGGCTGTATCTGTTTCAGTTCCACCAGCCATTAACATTTTGTACGAATTAAGAAGATTATCACACTGCATAAGTAAAAACAAAAAAATTGTAAGTTTTATAATTCCCTAAATAAACTATATTATTATATTTATTTTTTAATAATTTTTTTCATACATATATATTATTATTTGCTCCGACCAACATTGCCGAAGTGGCACGATTGTGCACTTTTTAATTTCAATGGCACTCTGGCACTCAAAAAATCACTTTTGTCGTCTAATGAAATAATAAAGGCTAAAACTTGCCAGCAATTCATATCACCTAAAAATTTAAATATATTAAGATTGTTCAGTGACGAAAAAGTTAGAACAGAATAGAACAGAACAGAACAGATTCTTGAGAAACTTCAGAACAAGATAGAACAAATTATTATTATTATTATTTACTTAATACTCGTGCGTTAAATGCTTACGTTAAAATTGTTAGAACTAAGAAATATCAGCCAGCGCTCTGGGAATGCCATGGCAGTGACAGAACAATTTACATTTCGTTTAAACTTGTTAACACTCTTGTTTTATAAATTCAAACGACTGAATATGTCAACTACGATACGTGGTTCATGCAGATTGAGGCCGTGATGGTGAAAGCTGGAACATGGAAGCAAGTAAATCTAGCATCACCAAAACCCGAGGTCGTTGAAAACAACGAGTAGTCCAAAAAGTATCTTCAGAAGTTGTTAAATGACGATGCGAAAGCAAAGTCAGAACTGATTATTGCCATCGATCCGAGTTTATTGCGTCGCGTTAAAGGACTGGGCACGGCAGAGAGTGTCTGGGTGCGATTAAAGTCTGAATTTGCTTCCACGGGACCAACGATGAAGGCAACATTGCTAAAACGTGTGGCGACCTACAGAATCCAGGAAGGCGATGATCTGCGAAAGAATTTAATGGAATTCTTCGATGCAGTGTCACAACTAAAGTGTATGGACGTTGATATACACGAAGAGTTGTTATCGATTCTTTTATTGAATGGATTGCCACCGAGTTTCGAGCTGTTCAAGTGTGCAATGGAGTCTCACGACAACCTTCCGAAGCCCAGTCTTCTGAGAGAGAAAATTCTCGAAAAGTACGATGCAACAAATCAATGTAAGAAGGACGACAGATCCGAAGCAATGTATGTCCGACGAGGTGCTAGTCAGAACAAATCGACGTTCGAATGAGGAGTGCAGCAACGAAAGCATGGTAATGACAAGGCGATTGACCGTGACACATCTTTTAAATTCAGTCTATGTATACAAAGAATATCAAACCGAAGTACCCTCCACGATGTGAATCGTCTGCGAAAGCAGACAGTACATTCCACATGACGGAAGACGAAGCCTCGGGGATGCAGAAAAGTGAATATGAAAGGCGATTGTGTTTGGACAGCGGTTGCACGTCCCACATGTTTACATTTCGACAAATATGGTCTACACTATTAAAAGCTATATTAATATCAGCTGTATAATGTATAGCTAAAAATAATCCTGTTAAAATTTGAATAATTAAACATAATCCTAGTAATGATCCAAAATTTAATCATATAGAGATATTAATTGGACTAGGTAAATCAATTAATGCATTATTAGCAATTTTTAAAATAGGATCATTAGTTCGTAAAGGTAATTAGTTAATTTATTGATCGAATTGGTCCATAAAATAATTTAGTAATTTTTACAGTTGCAATTAATGTAATTAATAAATAATTAATTAATAAAATAGTAATTATATTAGTAGGATAATTATATAATTTATTTAAATTTAAAGTATTTTCTATAATATAATTATTTTATAGTGAAATAGAAATTATTTCATTATTAAATGAATTAAATATAATAATTATTTTATCTATAAAAATAATCATAATTATTGTAATTATTAAATTAATAATTAATAAACAAAAAAAATTTATAGAAAATGTATATATTTCATTTGATGCTAATGATGTAACATAAATAAATAAAACAAGTATTCCTCCAATAAAAATTAAAAATAAAATATAAGAAAATCAAAATCTTTTTGTTATTAATCCTGAAATACAACAAATTATAATAGTTTGAATTAGTAATATTATTCCTATTCTTAAAGGATGATTTATTTGTATAAATATAAATGCTGATATTATAATAGTAATATAAAAAATAATTTGTATAATATCAAGAAATAGTTTAATGAAAATATTAATTTTGGAGATTAATGATAAAGAAGTTTCTTTTTTCTTGAAGTTTAAAAAGAAAAATTATTATTTTTGATTTACAAGACCAATGTTTTTTTTAAACTATTAAAACTAATGATAATATTAGTTAATTGAGGTTTACCTTTATTTATATTTATAGTAGGTATTTTTATATTTATTTCTAATCGTAAACATTTATTATCAATTCTTTTAAGATTAGAATATATTGTTTTATCTTTATTTTATATATTATTTATTTATTTAAATATATTAAATTATGAAAATTATTTTAGAATAATTTTTATAACATTTAGAGTTTGTGAAGGAGTTTTAGGGTTATCAATTTTAGTATCAATAATTCGTATATATGGAAATGATTATTTTCAGTCTTTTAATATTTTACAATGTTAAAATTATTATTTATATTAATTATAATAATTCCTATTTGTTTTATAAGAAATATATTTTGAATGGTACAAAATATATTATTTTTAATTATATTTATTATAATAATTAATAATTGTTTTACTAATTATTGAATAATTATTTCCTATTTTTTAGGTATAGATTTATTATCTTATTGTTTAATTATATTAAGTTTTTGAATTTGTGCTTTAATAATTATAGCAAGATATATAATTAATAAATATAAAAATTATGAAAAATTATTTATAATAAATTTATTATTATTATTATTATTTCTATATTTAACTTTTAGAAGTATAAATATATTTTTATTTTATTTATTTTTTGAGTGTAGTTTAATTCCAACTTTATTATTAATTTTAGGATGAGGTTATCAACCTGAACGTTTACAAGCTGGAATATATTTATTATTTTATACATTATTAGTTTCATTACCAATATTAGTTGCTATTTTTTATATTTATAATAATTATAATACAATAATTTTTAATTTAATTAATAATTATAATTTTAATTTAATTTTATTATATTTTTCTTTAATTTTAGCTTTTTTAGTAAAATTAATTGCTTATTCTTCTGTTGCTCATATAGGAATTGTTTTAAGTGGTTTAATAACTATAACTTATTGAGGTGTTTCTGGTTCTTATATATTAATAATTGCTCATGGTTTATATTCTTCTGGATTATTTTGTTTAGCAAATATTACTTATGAGCGTTTAGGAAGACGAAGATTATTAATTAATAAAGGATTATTAAATTTTATACCTTCTATAAGTTTATGATGATTTTTATTATGTTCTGCTAATATAGCAGCTCCTCCAACTTTAAATTTATTAGGAGAGGTTTCTTTATTAAACAGAATTGTACGTTGATCAATATTAAGAATATTTTTCTAATATTTACGTGTTTTTTTAGTGCAGCTTATACATTATATTTATATTCTTATAGACAACATGGGAAATTATATTCAGGTATTTATTCTTTTAGAATAGGATTTAATCGTGAATATTTATTATTATTTTTACATTGATTACCATTAAATTTATTAATATTAAAATCTGATATAAGTTTATTATGATTATAAATTTAAATAGTTTAATTAAAATATTGATTTGTGGTTTATAAATTTAAATAGTTTAATTAAAATATTGATTTGTGGTATCAATGGTAAGAATTTTTCTTTTTAAATTATGAAATATTTATCAATTTGTATAATTAATTTTTTTTTATTTATAAGAAGAGTTATTATATTATTAATTTCATTTAATTTCATTTTAAATGATACCATTTATTTTTTAGAATGAGAAATAGTATCTTTAAATTCAATAAATATTGTTATAACTTTTTTATTTGATTGAATAAGCATAACATTTATATCTTTTGTTTTATTAATTTCTTCTTTAGTAATTTATTATAGAAAAGAATATATATTAATGATTTAAATATTAATCGTTTTATTTTATTAGTATTAATATTTGTTTTATCAATAATATTTTTAATTATTAGACCAAATTTATTTAGTATTTTATTAGGATGAGATGGATTAGGATTTGTTTATTATTGTTTAGTAATTTATTTTAATAACGTAAAATCATATAATGCTGGAATATTAACTGCCTTATTAAATCGTATTGGAGATGTATTTTTATTATTAGCAATTACTTGAATATTAAATTATGGGAGATGAAATTATATTTTTTATTTAGAATTTATAATAAATGATAGAGATATAATAATTATTGGGATTTTAGTAACTTTTGCAGCAATAACAAAAAGTGCACAAATTCCATTTTCTTCTTGATTACCTGCAGCAATAGCTGCTCCTACTCCAGTTTCAGCTTTAGTTCATTCTTCTACTTTAGTAACTGCAGGTATTTATTTATTAATTCGTTTTAATATTTTATTATGTAATACATTTATATGTCAATTATTATTATTATTAGCAGGTTTAACTATATTTATATCTGGATTAGGAGCTAATTTTTATTTGATTTAAAAAAAATTATTGCTTTATCTACTTTAAGTCAATTAGGATTAATAATAATAATTTTATCAATAGGTTATTATAAATTAGCTTTTTTTCATTTATTAACTCATGCTTTATTTAAAGCTTTATTATTTATATGTGCTGGAGCAATTATTCATAATATAAATAATTCTCAAGATTTACGTTTAATAGGAGGATTAAGAATATTTATACCATTAACTTCTTCATGTTTTAATGTAGCTAATTTAGCTTTATGTGGTATACCTTTTTTAGCTGGATTTTATTCTAAAGATTTAATTTTAGAAATTGTTTCTTTAAGAATAATAAATTTATTTATTTATTTCTTATTTTTTTTTTCAACTGGATTAACTGTTTGTTATTCTTTACGGTTAGTATATTATTCAATAACTGGAGATATAAATAATAGATCATTAAATATTTTACATGATGAAAGTTGAATTATATTAAAAAGTATAATTAGTTTAATATGTATTAGTACTATTAGAGGAAGAATATCAAGCTGATTAATTTTTGTAACTCCTTATTCAATTTGTTTAAAATTTATAACATTATTTGTTTGTATTATAGGAGGATTAATAGGATATATTATTTCTAATTTTTCTTTATTTACTAAAAATAAATCTTTTTCTAATTTTTATTTTAGTATATTTTTTGGGTCTATATGATTTATACCTTATATTTCTACATATGGAATTATTAATTATTCATTAAAAATTGGAAAAATTGTAAATTTAAATTTCGATCAAGGATGAACAGAGTATATAGGAAGACAAAATTTATATAATAAATTAATTAATTATTCTCAATTAATAACTTATATACAAAATAATAATTTAAAACTTTATATAATAATTTTCATTTTATGATTTAATATTTTTATATTATTTTTAATTTTATAATTTAAATAGCTTATAATAAGAGTATAACATTGAAGATGTTAATGAGATTTATTAATCTTTAAATATTAGATAATTTATATTAGTAATTTATAAAAAAAAATTTCTTATTTTTACAATGAAAATGTAACGTTTTATTAAACTATATATATATATATATATATATATATATAATAAATTAAGAAATATAAATGGAATTAAACCATTAAAAATAAAAAGTTAGCAGCTTTTATTTGATCAACATATTTCTTTAATTGGAATAAATAATTCATTTTTATCATTAACAGTGATATACCTCTATTTTGGTTTCAATTAAAAGAATAAGGGTATAAAATACCTAAAATTAGGTCGAAACTAATTACAATAAATCGTTTCATATTCAAGGTAAATTTAATATTAATTTAAATAATTTTTAATTGCAAATTAAATGTTATATTTTAAGTAAAACCCTTTATATTATTTCATTTTTTTTAAATATTTTACAATGTTAAAATTATTATTTATATTAATTAGATCAATTTAATATACCTTGATATCATTCATGATATAAACCTAATAATAAAATTATAATAAAAATAATAGAAGTAGTTCTTCATATAATTAAATTAGAAAATTTTAAAATTATAATTATTGGTAAAATTAATACAATTTCTACATCAAAATTTAAAAAAATTATTGTTAGTAAAAAAAATTTTAATGAAAATGGTAAACGAGAAAAAGATATAGGATCAAACCCACATTCAAATGGAGAACTTTTTTCTCGATCTCTATATGATTTTTTTGATAAAATTATTGCAATTATTATAATAATAATTGATAAAATTATAATAATAAATGAAATTAAAATAATAGAAAAAATTATTTATATTATTAATAATAAACCTTATGATTGGAAATCATATATACTTTTATACTATATAAATTATTTATATTAATTTCCTCATCAATAAATTGATACAAATAAATATAATCAAACAATATCTACAAAATGTCAATATCAAGCTGCTGCTTCAAATCCAAAATGATGATTTTTTGAAAAATGATTATTTAAGTGACGAATTAAGCCAATTAATAAAAATGTTGTTTCAATTAATACATGAAATCCTGTAGATATAAAAAATGTTGATCCATATACAGCATCTGCAATATTAAAAGAAGCTTCTAAATATTCATAAGCTTGTATAATAGAAAAATAAATTCCTAATAAAATTGTAAAAAATAAACCTTGAGAAGTTTGTGAAAAATTTCCTTTTATTAAACTATGATGAGCCCATGCAATAGTAATACCTGAAGTTAATAAAATTGTTGTATTTAATAAAGGAATTTGAAAAGGTTTAAAAGGAATAATACCTAAAGGAGGTCAAATTGATCCTAATTCAATAGATGGAGATAAACTACTATGAAAAAAAGCTCAAAAGAAAGAAAAAAAAATAAAACTTCAGATAAAATAAATAAAATTATACCTCATCGTAATCCTGTAGTTACAAAAAAAGTATGAATACCTTGATATGTTCTTTCTCGAGATACATCTCGTCATCATTGATAAACTGTTAAAATAGTAATTATTATTCCTAATATTATTAATGATATATTATATTGATGAAATCATTTTACTAAACCTGAAACTATAGTTATTGTTTCAATAGCTCCTGTTAAAGGTCATGGACTATAATATACTGAATGAAAAGGATGATTTGAATGGGTTGACATTAATATATATATATATATATATATAATTATAATTATGATACTTCTCTAGAATATAAAGTTCTTAATACAGCAAATACATATGATTGAATAATTGCAACTGCTGATTCTAAAATTAATAATAAAATTTGAATAATTAACAATATAAAAATTATATAAAATATTAATGAAGGACCTGTATTACCTAATAAAGTTATTAGTAAATGTCCTGCAATTATATTTGCAGTTAAACGTACTGCTAAAGTTCCTGGACGAATAATATTACTAATTGTTTCAATACAAACTATAAATGGTATTAAAATATTAGGAGTTCCTTGAGGAACTAAATGTGTGAATATATGATTAGTATGATTTGTTCATCCATAAATTATAAATGCTAATCATAAAGGTAATGCTAATATTAATGTTAAAGTTAAATGACTAGTACTAGTAAAGATATAAGGAAATAATCCTATAAAATTATTAAATACAATTATTGTAAATAAAGAAACAAAAATAAGAGTTATTCCTTTATAATTTGAATTTCCTAATAAAACTTTAAATTCTTTATGTAAAGTTATTAAAATATTATTTCAAATAATTGAATAACGAGAAGGTATAAGTCAAAATATTGAAGAATTATTAATAATCCAATAAAAGTTCTTAATCAATTTAATGATTAATTAAAAATTCTAGAAGAAGGATCAAAAACAGAAAATAAATTAGTTATCATTTTCAATTTATATTAATTGTATAAATTTTATTTAAATTTTCAAGTTTATAAGTTGAAGGAAAATAATAAAAATAATTTATTATATTTATTAAAATAAAAATAATTCTAAGTATAATAAATAAAAATAATCATCTAATTGGGGCTATTTGAGGAATTAAAAAATATTAAAATTTTTAATACTTTTAGTTTGACATACTAATGTTATATTTAACAATTTTTTTTTTCATTAAAAGTAATTGCTATATTACTATAAAATGGTTTAAGAGACCATTACTTGCTTTCAGTCATTTAATGTTTAATTTATATTAGAAATTCATTTAATAACAAAAATTAATAGGTACACTTTCAATAACAATTGGTATAAATCTATGATTAGCTCCACAAATTTCTGAACATTGACCAAAAAATAAACCTGGTCGATTAATGAAGAAATTTGTTTGATTTAATCGACCAGGAGTTTTATCAATTTTTACTCCTAAAGTTGGTATTGTTCAAGAATGAATTACATCTGCTGCAGTTACTAGAATTCGAATTTTAGAATTTATAGGTAATACAATTCGATTATCAACTTCTAATAAACGAAATCCATCAATGTTTAATTCATTTGTAGGGATTATATATGAATCAAATTCAATATTTAAAAAATCAGAATATTCATAACTTCAATATCATTGATGACCAATTGATTTTAATGTAATAGAAGGTTCATTAATTTCATCCAATAAATATAATATTCGTAATGAAGGAAAAGCAATAAATAATAAAATAAAGGTTGGTAAAATAGTTCAAATTATTTCAATTAATTGTCCATGTAATAAAAAACGATTTGTAACGATGCAACGATGAGAGTCTGTTTACATCCACACCCTCTGCGATGCAAGGAAAGCTCCTGCTGGCAAACGATTCCACTACGAATGTCGATGCGAGAGGAGCTATAAGGATTGTCACTACAGACGGGATGTCTGAAAGGTCAGTAAAACTCGAAAATACATTATTTGTAAAGAACCTTCGAACTAACATATTATCTGTTGCGAGGATAACTGACCACAGCAACATCATCACGTTCGATAAAGAGAAAGCAATCGTTCGAGGAGATGACGGTGAAGTTAAGGTAGTTGCGAGCCGAGTTGGACAGCTGTACTATGTCCAAGAAAGTACAACACAAGCGTGTATTGTGAATGCGAGTGAATCCAAGATTGACTAATGGCATCGCAGGCTCGGTCACCTGAACGAACGAGACCTTCTGGATATGCATCGAAGAAATGTGGTAACTGGACTTTCTCTGAACGAAAACGAAAAGCTTGGCACTTGTAGCGTATGTCTCAGCCCGAAAAATGACGAGGCTATCGTTTCCCAAGAAGTCAAATAGAAGCACAAACGTTTTGGATCTTCCAGAGTTGATTCGTTAGCAAAGTGGAGACACTTTGTCACTTTCATTGACGATTGCAGCCGTTGGTACGGAGTGAATTTTTTGAAACAAAAATTACGTTTTTCGCGCTTTTAAGGATTACAACGCCTAAGTTGAGACACAAACAGGTCGAAAAATAAAATGATTGATGTCAGGCAACGGAGGAGAGTTCTGCAAACATGAATTTGATGAATTCCTACGACTGAACGGAATAAGAATACGACTTACAATTCCGCATACGCCGCAGCAAAATGGTGTTGCGGAACAGAAAAATCGAGCGCTTGCTGATATGGCAAGGTGCCTCCTAATCCAATCTGGTGTTGAAAATGAATTTTGTGCAGAAGCAATTGCATCATCCAATTACCTACGGAACCGATGCCCTACAGTCAGTTTGGATGGGCGCACACCGGTTGAGTTCTGGAACAAAAAATTGCCAGACCTGAGACACGTTCAATGGATGGTATCCTGGTTGGGTACTCCGACGTATCCAAGGGCTATCGTGTATGGATCCCTGAAAAACAGAAGCTAGTCATTACGAGAGACATCAAGGTTATGGAAGATGATCCAGCTGCTATGAAAAGTCAAGAAAAACATATAACAATTCCAAGTGATGAAACTAAAATTGAACTTGAGTCAGCTTCGATGGATTTGGGGACACATGATGAGTTTGATAATTAATAATTAAATAATTAACAATATAAAAATTATATAAAAATATTAATGAAGGACCTGTGTTACCTAATAAAGTTATTAGTAAATGTCCTGCAATTATATTTGCAGTTAAACGTACTGCTAAAGTTCCTGGTAAATGGTATTAAAATATTAGGAGTTCCTTGAGGAACTAAATGTGTGAATATATGATTAGTATGATTTGTTCATCCATAAATTATAAATGCTAATCATAAAGGTAATGCTAATATTAATGTTAAAGTTAAATGACTAGTACTAGTAAAGATATAAGGAAATAATCCTATAAAATTATTAAATACAATTATTGTAAATAAAGAAACAAAAATAAGAGTTATTCCTTTATAATTTGAATTTCCTAATAAAACTTTAA
The DNA here is from genome assembly GCA_910595825.1 of Philhelius pedissequus. NCBI lineage: Eukaryota > Metazoa > Arthropoda > Insecta > Diptera > Syrphidae > Philhelius > Philhelius pedissequus. The sequence continues at coordinate 112,247,839 of OU343160.1, forward strand.
ATTCTTTATGTAAAGTTATTAAAATATTATTTCAAATAATTGAATAACGAGAAGGTATAAGTCAAAATATTGAAGGGATTATTAATAATCCAATAAAAGTTCTTAATCAATTTAATGATAAATTAAAAATTCTAGAAGAAGGAGCAAAAACAGAAAATAAATTAGTTATCATTTTCAATTTATATTAATTGTATAAATTTTATTTAAATTTTCAAGTTTATAAGTTGAAGGAAAATAATAAAAATAATTTATTATATTTATTAAAATAAAAATAATTCTAAGTATAATAAATAAAAATAATCATCTAATTGGAGCTATTTGAGGAATTAAAAAATATTAAAATTTTTAATACTTTTAGTTTGACATACTAATGTTATATTTAACAATTTTTTTTTTTCATTGAAAGTAATTGCTATATTACTATAAAATGGTTTAAGAGACCATTACTTGCTTTCAGTCATTTAATGTTTAATTTATATTAGAAATTCATTTAATAAAAAAAATTAATAGGTACACTTTCAATAACAATTGGTATAAATCTATGATTAGCTCCACAAATTTCTGAACATTGACCAAAAACCTGGTCGATTAATGAAGAAATTTGTTTGATTTAATCGACCAGGAGTTTTATCAATTTTTACTCCTAAAGTTGGTATTGTTCAAGAATGAATTACATCTGCTGCAGTTACTAGAATTCGAATTTTAGAATTTATAGGTAATACAATTCGATTATCAACGTCTAATAAACGAAATCCATCAATGTTTAATTCATTTGTAGGGATTATATATGAATAAAATTCAATATTTAAAAAATCAGAATATTCATAACTTCAATATCATTGATGACCAATTGATTTTAATGTAATAGAAGGTTCATTAATTTCATCCAATAAATATAATATTCGTAATGAAGGAAAAGCAATAAATAATAAAATAAAGGTTGGTAAAATAGTTCAAATTATTTCAATTAATTGTCCATGTAATAAAAAACGATTTGTAACGATGCAACGATGAGAGTCTGTTTACATCCACACCCTCTGCGATGCAAGGAAAGCTCCTGCTGGCAAACGATTCCACTACGAATGTCGATGCGAGAGGAGCTATAAGGATTGTCACTACAGACGGGATGTCTGAAAGGTCAGTAAAACTCGAAAATACATTATTTGTAAAGAACCTTCGAACTAACATATTATCTGTTGCGAGGATAACTGACCACAGCAACATCATCACGTTCGATAAAGAGAAAGCAATCGTTCGAGGAGATGACGGTGAAGTTAAGGTAGTTGCGAGCCGAGTTGGACAGCTGTACTATGTCCAAGAAAGTACAACACAAGCGTGTATTGTGAATGCGAGTGAATCCAAGATTGACTAATGGCATCGCAGGCTCGGTCACCTGAACGAACGAGACCTTCTGGATATGCATCGAAGAAATGTGGTAACTGGACGAAAACGAAAAGCTTGGCACTTGTAGCGTATGTCTCAGCCCGAAAAATGACGAGGCTATCGTTTCCCAAGAAGTCAAATAGAAGCACAAACGTTTTGGATCTTCCAGAGTTGATTCGTTAGCAAAGTGGAGACACTTTGTCACTTTCATTGACGATTGCAGCCGTTGGTGCGGAGTGAATTTTTTGAAACAAAAATTACGTTTTTCGCGCTTTTAAGGATTACAACGCCTAAGTTGAGACACAAACAGGTCGAAAAATAAAATGCTTGATGTCAGGAAACGAAGGAGAGTTCTACAAACATGAATTTGATGAATTCCTACGACTGAACGGAATAAGAATACGACTTACAATTCCGCATACGCCGCAGCAAAATGGTGTTGCGGAACAGAAAAATCGAGCGCTTGCTGATATGGTAAGGTGCCTCCTAATCCAATCTGGTGTTGAAAATGAATTTTGGGCAGAAGCAATTGCATCATCCAATTAACTACGGAACCGATGCCCTACAGTCAGTTTGGATGGGCGCACACCGGTTGAGTTCTGGAACAAAAAATTGCCAGACCTGAGACACGTTCAATGGAGGGTATCCTGGTTGGGTACTCCGACGTATCCAAGGGCTATCGTGTATGGATCCCTGAAAAACAGAAGCTAGTCATTACGAGAGACATCAAGGTTATGGAAGATGATCCAGCTGCTATGAAAAGTCAAGAAAAACATATAACAATTCCAAGTGATGAAACTAAAATTGAACTTAAGTCAGCTTCGATGGATTTGGAGACACATGATGAGTTTGAGCCTCCGATGGCGAAGAAAAATGTTCGTGAAGTTTATTAAACGCGGTCTGTTTCGAAGTCGGGCAGGCAAAGAGAAGTCGGATAACTATCAGAAGACGATGCTGATGCCGAAGATCAAACCGAAGATGAAGATTATGGCGATGCCGTAGACGAAAATGAAATTGAGATAGCGAACATTGGAGAGTTGTCACTCGAGGATGCGATGTCTGGAGCAGAAGCACAAGAATGTCTGGAAGCAATCAAAAAAGAGATTTGAGCGTTTATCAAAAACACTACGTGGGACCTAGACAAGCGTCCAGAGAACAGAAGTGTTGTAACAAGCAAAATTGTTTTACGAAACAAAATGAACGCAGATGGTTTTTTGGAACGAAAGAAGGCTCTTGTCAGCGCAAAGAAATCGATTTTGAGGACACCTTCGCTCCTGTAGCCCGCCTCGAATCCATCAGGCTCCTGATGGTTCTAGAAGTCCGTGAAAATTTGAAAATTTATCAAATGGATGTCACGGCAGCGTATCTAAACGGCGAGTTGGAACAAGAGATCTTCATGGAAACTCCAAAATATCTTCAGTAGGTTTGCAAATGCTTTCAAGAGAGAACCAAAGAAATGATGGTGTCATGAAAAAGGCCAAACAAATGCTGCAAAAACTCAAGAATGGCGATTGTGTGTGTCGATTGAGGAAAGCGTTGTATAGTCAGCGGCAGGCTGGACGACAATGGCACAAAAAGTTAGACGAAACACTTCGTAGTCTTGGCTTGAAACCAGCTGCTAACGATACATATTTTTACTTCAACACAAGTAAAGAAGGATTCACCATCGTTGCAGTGTACGTCGACGACATCCTTTACGACTCAAGAAGTGAAAATACATTAAAGTGAAGGGCTATCCATTATGCGGTTTCAAAAGTATTGGGCTGGAATTCGCCATCTGTCAAATTAAGTTGTTAAACCAATTTTTTTTTTCAGTTGAAAGTCTGAAATTTACGAAAATGGATCGCTTAACTATCGCACAACGCATGAAAATTGTTAAAACCTACTACAAAAATGGTTGTTCTGCCACAGCCACATATCGTGCTTTAAGAGGAGATTATAGTTTACATAATCATCAATCTACGCAAACAATTGGCAAAATTGTGAAGAAATTTGAAGGGACTGTATTGGTTACAGATATTGTAAGGCTTACGCATCATCTTTTCGCTCATACCACTGAAAATATCGGTGCTGTATGTGAAAGTGTTGCCGAAGACCCGAATGTGTCGATTCCTCGTCGTTCTAAGGAATTAGGACTGTCTTACGGCACATTGTGGCGTATTTTGCATTTGGATCTACACCTATATCCATATAAAGTCCAGCTGACATAACAACTGAAGCCAGCTGACTATTCACAACGTCGTAGATACGTCGAATGGGTGCTCGAACAACAGGCGGTGGACGGCGGTTTTTCGAACAAAATTTTCGACGAAGCACATTTCTCACTCGGTGTGTATGTTAACAAACAAAATTGTCGTAGTTGGGGTTCTGAGAATCTTCAAGTAATTGAAGTGAGGCCATTGCATCCACAAAAAGTCACTGTTTGGGGCGCTCTTTGCTCCGGCGGTGTGATTGAACCTTACTTCTTCGAAAACGACGATGGAACGACTGTCGCCGTCAATTCGGAGCGTTATGGTCATATGATAACCGAATTTTTTTTCCTGCTATTGAAGAATACCACTTGGAGAATATGTGGTTACAACAAGACAGTGCCACATGTTCAAACTTTATAATAAAAAAGAAATATCACGCAAAAAAAAATTTTGATGTGTTTTATTGACGTTTACTTTGGAAACTGCAAAATTGATAACCCATTACATACGTGAGGGATTTGCTGCAGCATTTGAAGTGAATGATCTCGGACTGGCACGATTTTGTTTGGGCGTCGAAATTATTCAAGGTGGAGGCGAAATTAAACTGAAGCAACAAGCATACATCAGAGAAATATTAAGAAAGTTCAACATGGACGAGTCGAAACCAATTAGTACACCGAGCGAAACAAATTCGAAATTACCTGCTCGAAAAGGTAACACTGAACAGTGTCAAAGCGAAAAACCCTATCGTCAACTCATCGGATCGGTTATGTATTTGGCAATTGCAACCAGGCCAGATATAGCATTCACATCAATCGATTAGCATAGTATAGGGAAACCTATCAAGATGTGTACTGGTGTGGCGAAGCGTGTTCTCCGCTATTTACGAGGAACGGAAACCTACGGACTTATTTACAACAAGGACACTTTGGGTCTTCGAGGATACTCGGATGCTGATCATGCAATTGGCGAAACCAATAGAATATCATACAGCGGATACCTGTTTGTACTGAGTGGAGCTGCAATTAATTGGCGTTCCCAGAAGCAAATGTCAGTAGCTATTTCAAGTACTGAGGCAGAATATGTAGCGCTGTCAGAATCATCGAGAGAAGCAACATATCTTCAAAATCTTATGACCGAGATGAATTTGCAATTTGTCGTTCACGGACAAAGCATATTGCGACCAGATACCACTTTGTCCGATAGCTTCTACAAGATAAGAAAATAACAATCGTCTACACCCCAACAAAAATAATGCCAGCGGATGTGTTCACCAAGCCACTTCCTGGACCAGTCCACTAGAAGACATCGGTATATCAACTTGTTAAAATGCGCTAAGCAATATCAACCAGCGCTCTGGCAATGCCATGCCAGTGACAGAACAATTTACATTTCGTTTATACTTGGTAACACTCTTGTTTTTTAAATTCAAACGACTGAATATGTCAACTTATATCTTTTTCTAAGACTTCTTACGCAAACATTTCTTTCTTCCATTTTATTAAAATAAATCTTTGCTAATGTATACTTCTGCGTTTTCGATTCATCAAATATTACAAAAATTTACTTAAATCTAAATTTTATTAATTATAATTATAACAAAATTGCAACTACTAAGACCAAAAAAATTACATTTAAAGCTTCCAGATTTTAAATTATCATTTAATAATAGAGAATTTATTGAATTTTTTTTTTAACAACTACAATTGGTTGTGACAATTCTCGCAAATCTGTTCTAACCTGTTCTTCTGTTGTTTGTTCTTTCTTTCTCTGTCTGTCTCTGTTGTATTAATGTATGTGATGTTTAAAGCCAATGGTCTTGTTGCCAGTGCTTCAGTGTCTCTACTTCGTAGATTTATCTACGGAGTAGTATAATATGTAATGTAATGTAATGTTCTACCTAAAAAGCAAGTGCAGAAAATCCTGTTCCAAACTGACTCATTGAACACTAAACCAGAACAGGCTAAAACAGAAAATTTCTCATTGAACAGCAAAATCCTGTTCTTTTCTTGTAAATCCTTCGTTGTTAGGTCAACTGCCTCCAAAGCTCGTTTATGCGCCATCGTGCATTCATCCCCAATAATGATTTTTCATTCTCGCATCAATTTCGCTGTCGCCGAATTCTTAGTCATTGTATACGTTATTGTCTTGTCAACCGTGAGAAAATACATCGCCAGCTTCAAAGCGGAATGTGCAGTTCTACCGCCTTCAAACAGTGTGGCAGCAATGCCATAGTTGCCATAGGATGGAACAGGCAAGGAAAGAGATCTTGGCCGAATATTTGCTAGAATCAACTAAATGACGAATGTCTTGCATGTCCCACCGGGAGCATCGCGAAAGTAAATCCGATTACGGAATCGTATTCCGAAGCAGCTCGATTGAAGTCTACATTTACCACTTTTCTTCTTCTAATAACTTTTTTTGTCGCATTTGTGTTGGTGGTTGTGCAGTTTGAATCTTTGCAATACGGGTATTTCTCCATTTATTTCTTCTGCACGTACCTCTCGCGTTTGATTATCACGGACATTCGGAATCAGTGTAATAATACGCAAATCTTGAATCAATTTAAGCAAGAAAAATATCACATTTTTTTAACAGAAAATTATAAAGTGAAAAGGACACCTGTCAAATCGCGCACAGCCTAAGCCAATTTAAAACACAACCTATAGGGTTGGGGCATTGATCGCAGAACAGCGTCATCATACAAAACGTCTTCTATCACAATGAATTTCACAATTAACCAAGACTTTCCAAGCTTCACAACGAATTTTCCACATTTAAGTCATCCAAAAATCCATGGAACATTCTAGACAACAGACCAAATAATATATCCCATTTAATGGGAATCAAATCCTGTAGTTGTGTGTATACACGCGGTAACAAATAGATACCAAACTGAGAGTATGTATATACAAAACAGAACATATTATTCATAATAATAAAGCAATAATAAACATGTGAGTGCATTTATGGTCATAACTCTAGTTCTAGACATCGCACAGCAAACAGACTTCTTATATGCACTCTCCACTCTCCTAAGATCTCCTGAAAATTTGATTCAAATCGATCAAGCCGAAAAAAAGAAGATAGCGCACAAACATAATTTGGATTGTTCTTTATATATAAGAAGATAAGATTATTATACTAAATAAAAATCAGAACATTGAACTATAAACATTAACCATTTTTTATTTATTTTCGTTGAAATTGGTTTTAGGTCGAACTTCGTCTCGCCCCAATTTAACATCTTCAAATGAACTGCAGAGATATAATAAAACACAGACAGTAAAATTAGTAGATAGTGTTATGATGAAAAATGTTTTTCGATTTGTTTTCCGGCGCAAAAATAAACAACAAAGACCGTTTACCAGCTATCGATGACGTCCTTTTTTTTGCTGCTAGTATTGGTCGTTCACAAATCCAATAGATGTTTTTACCTATAATTTTTTCCAGTGCAAGGGAACACTGTCAGTCTGTCAGTCTGTCAGTCTGTCAGTCTGTCAGTCTGTCAGTCTGTCAGTCGGTCAGTGGGTCAGTCTGTCAGTCTGTCAGTCTGTCAGTCTGTCAGTCTGTCAGTCTGTCAGTCTGTCAGTCTGTCAGTCTGTCAGTCTGTCAGTCTGTCAGTCTGTCAGTCTGTCAGTCTGTCAGTCTGTCAGTCTGTCAGTCTGTCAGTCTGTCAGTCTGTCAGTCTGTCAGTCTGTCAGTCTGTCAGTCTGTCAGTCTGTCAGTCTGTCAGTCTGTCAGTCTGTCAGTCTGTCAGTCTGTCAGTCTGTCAGTCTGTCAGTCTGTCAGTCTGTCAGTCTGTCAGTCTGTCAGTCTGTCAGTCTGTCAGTCTGTCAGTCTGTCAGTCTGTCAGTCTGTCAGTCTGTCAGTCTGTCAGTCTGTCAGTCTGTCAGTCTGTCAGTCTGTCAGTCTGTCAGTCTGTCAGTCTGTCAGTCTGTCAGTCTGTCAGTCTGTCAGTCTGTCAGTCTGTCAGTCTGTCAGTCTGTCAGTCTGTCAGTCTGTCAGTCTGTCAGTCTGTCAGTCTGTCAGTCTGTCAGTCTGTCAGTCTGTCAGTCTGTCAGTCTGTCAGTCTGTCAGTCTGTCAGTCTGTCAGTCTGTCAGTCTGTCAGTCTGTCAGTCTGTAAGTCTGTCAATCTGTCAGTCTGTCAGTCTGTCAGTCTGTTAGTCTGTCAGTCTGTGCGTCTGTCAGTCTGTCAGTCTGTCAGTCTGTCAGTCTGTCAGTCTGTCAGTCTGTCAGTCTGTCAGTCTGTCAGTCTGTCAGTCTGTCAGTCTGTCAGTCTGTCAGTCTGTCAGTCTGTCAGTCTGTCAGTCTGTCAGTCTGTCAGTCTGTCAGTCTGTCAGTCTGTCAGTCTGTCAGTCTGTCAGTCTGTCAGTCTGTCAGTCTGTCAGTCTGTCAGTCTGTCAGTCTGTCAGTCTGTCAGTCTGTCAGTCTGTCAGTCTGTCAGTCTGTCAGTCTGTCAGTCTGTCAATCTGTCAGTCTGTCAGTCTGTCAGTCTGTCAGTCTGTCAGTCTGTCAGTCTGTCAGTCTGTCAGTCTGTCAGTCTGTCAGTCTGTCAGGCTGTCAGTCTGTCAGTCTGTCAGTCTGTCAGTCTGTCAGTCTGTCAGTCTGTCAGTCTGTCAGTCTGTCAGTCTGTCAGTCTGTCAGTCTGTCAGTCTGTCAGTCTGTCAGTCTGTCAGTCTGTCAGTCTTACAGTCTGTCAGTCTGTCAGTCTGTCAGTCTGTCAGTCTGTCAGTCTGTCAGTCTGTCAGTCTGTCAGTCTGTCAGTCTGTCAGTCTGTCAGTCTGTCAGTCTGTCAGTCTGTCAGTCTGTCAGTCTGTCAGTCTGTCAGTCTGTCAGTCTGTCAGTCTGTCAGTCTGTCAGTCTGTCAGTCTGTCAGTCTGTCAGTCTGTCAGTCTGTCAGTCTGTCAGTCTGTCAGTCTGTCAGTCTGTCAGTCTGTCAGTCTGTCGTCTGTCAGTCTGTCAGTCTGTCAGTCTGTCAGTCTGTCAGTCTGTCAGTCTGTCAGTCTGTCAGTCTGTCAGTCTGTCAGTCTGTCAGTCTGTCAGTCTGTCAGTCTGTCAGTCTGTCAGTCTGTCAGTCTGTCAGTCTGTCAGTCTGTCAGTCTGTCAGTCTGTCAGTCTGTCAGTCTGTCAGTCTGTCAGTCTGTCAGTCTGTCAGTCTGTCAGTCTGTCAGTCTGTCAGTCTGTCAGTCTGTCAGTCTGTCAGTCTGTCAGTCTGTCAGTCTGTCAGTCTGTCAGTCTGTCAGTCTGTCAGTCTGTCAGTCTGTCAGTCTGTCAGTCTGTCAGTCTGTCAGTCTGTCAGTCTGTCAGTCTGTCAGTCTGTCAGTCTGTCAGTCTGTCAGTCTGTCAGTCTGTCAGTCTGTCAGTCTGTCAGTCTGTCAGTCTGTCAGTCTGTCAGTCTGTCAGTCTGTCAGTCTGTCAGTCTGTCAGTCTGTCAGTCTGTCAGTCTGTCAGTCTGTCAGTCTGTCAGTCTGTCAGTCTGTCAGTCTGTCAGTCTGTCAGTCTGTCAGTCTGTCAGTCTGTCAGTCTGTCAGTCTGTCAGTCTGTCAGTCTGTCAGTCTGTCAGTCTGTCAGTCTGTCAGTCTGTCAGTCTGTCAGTCTGTCAGTCTGTCAGTCTGTCAGTCTGTCAGTCTGTCAGTCTGTCAGTCTGTCAGTCTGTCAGTCTGTCAGTCTGTCAGTCTGTCAGTCTGTCAGTCTGTCAGTCTGTCAGTCTGTCAGTCTGTCAGTCTGTCAGTCTGTCAGTCTGTCAGTCTGTCAGTCTGTCAGTCTGTCAGTCTGTCAGTCTGTCAGTCTGTCAGTCTGTCAGTCTGTCAGTCTGTCAGTCTGTCAGTCTGTCAGTCTGTCAGTCTGTCAGTCTGTCAGTCTGTCAGTCTGTCAGTCTGTCAGTCTGTCAGTCTGTCAGTGTCTGTCAGTCTGTCAGTCTGTCAGTCTGTCAGTCTGTCAGTCTGTCAGTCTGTCAGTCTGTCAGTCTGTCAGTCTGTCAGTCTGTCAGTCTGTCAGTCTGTCAGTCTGTCAGTCTGTCAGTCTGTCAGTCTGTCAGTCTGTCAGTCTGTCAGTCTGTCAGTCTGTCAGTCTGTCAGTCTGTCAGTCTGTCAGTCTGTCAGTCTGTCAGTGTCAGTCTGTCAGTCTGTCAGTCTGTCAGTCTGTCAGTCTGTCAGTCTGTCAGTCTGTCAGTCTGTCAGTCTGTCAGTCTGTCAGTCTGTCAGTCTGTCAGTCTGTCAGTCTGTCAGTCTGTCAGTCTGTCAGTCTGTCAGTCTGTCAGTCTGTCAGTCTGTCAGTCTGTCAGTCTGTCAGTCTGTCAGTCTGTCAGTCTGTCAGTCTGTCAGTCTGTCAGTCTGTCAGTCTGTCAGTCTGTCAGTCTGTCAGTCTGTCAGTCTGTCAGTCTGTCAGTCTGTCAGTCTGTCAGTCTGTCAGTCTGTCAGTCTGTCAGTCTGTCAGTCTGTCAGTCTGTCAGTCTGTCAGTCTGTCAGTCTGTCAGTCTGTCAGTCTGTCAGTCTGTCAGTCTGTCAGTCTGTCAGTCTGTCAGTCTGTCAGTCTGTCAGTCTGTCAGTCTGTCAGTCTGTCAGTCTGTCAGTCTGTCAGTCTGTCAGTCTGTCAGTCTGTCAGTCTGTCAGTCTGTCAGTCTGTCAGTCTGTCAGTCTGTCAGTCTGTCAGTCTGTCAGTCTGTCAGTCTGTCAGTCTGTCAGTCTGTCAGTCTGTCAGTCTGTCAGTCTGTCAGTCTGTCAGTCTGTCAGTCTGTCAGTCTGTCAGTCTGTCAGTCTGTCAGTCTGTCAGTCTGTCAGTCTGTCAGTCTGTCAGTCTGTCAGTCTGTCAGTCTGTCAGTCTGTCAGTCTGTCAGTCTGTCAGTCTGTCAGTCTGTCAGTCTGTCAGTCTGTCAGTCTGTCAGTCTGTCAGTCTGTCAGTCTGTCAGTCTGTCAGTCTGTCAGTCTGTCAGTCTGTCAGTCTGTCAGTCTGTCAGTCTGTCAGTCTGTCAGTCTGTCAGTCTGTCAGTCTGTCAGTCTGTCAGTCTGTCAGTCTGTCAGTCTGTCAGTCTGTCAGTCTGTCAGTCTGTCAGTCTGTCAGTCTGTCAGTCTGTCAGTCTGTCAGTCTGTCAGTCTGTCAGTCTGTCAGTCTGTCAGTCTGTCAGTCTGTCAGTCTGTCAGTCTGTCAGTCTGTCAGTCTGTCAGTCTGTCAGTCTGTCAGTCTGTCAGTCTGTCAGTCTGTCAGTCTGTCAGTCTGTCAGTCTGTCAGTCTGTCAGTCTGTCAGTCTGTCAGTCTGTCAGTCTGTCAGTCTGTCAGTCTGTCAGTCTGTCAGTCTGTCAGTCTGTCAGTCTGTCAGTCTGTCAGTCTGTCAGTCTGTCAGTCTGTCAGTCTGTCAGTCTGTCAGTCTGTCAGTCTGTCAGTCTGTCAGTCTGTCAGTCTGTCAGTCTGTCAGTCTGTCAGTCTGTCAGTCTGTCAGTCTGTCAGTCTGTCAGTCTGTCAGTCTGTCAGTCTGTCAGTCTGTCAGTCTGTCAGTCTGTCAGTCTGTCAGTCTGTCAGTCTGTCAGTCTGTCAGTCTGTCAGTCTGTCAGTCTGTCAGTCTGTCAGTCTGTCAGTCTGTCAGTCTGTCAGTCTGTCAGTCTGTCAGTCTGTCAGTCTGTCAGTCTGTCAGTCTGTCAGTCTGTCAGTCTGTCAGTCTGTCAGTCTGTCAGTCTGTCAGTCTGTCAGTCTGTCAGTCTGTCAGTCTGTCAGTCTGTCAGTCTGTCAGTCTGTCAGTCTGTCAGTCTGTCAGTCTGTCAGTCTGTCAGTCTGTCAGTCTGTCAGTCTGTCAGTCTGTCAGTCTGTCAGTCTGTCAGTCTGTCAGTCTGTCAGTCTGTCAGTCTGTCAGTCTGTCAGTCTGTCAGTCTGTCAGTCTGTCAGTCTGTCAGTCTGTCAGTCTGTCAGTCTGTCAGTCTGTCAGTCTGTCAGTCTGTCAGTCTGTCAGTCTGTCAGTCTGTCAGTCTGTCAGTCTGTCAGTCTGTCAGTCTGTCAGTCTGTCAGTCTGTCAGTCTGTCAGTCTGTCAGTCTGTCAGTCTGTCAGTCTGTCAGTCTGTCAGTCTGTCAGTCTGTCAGTCTGTCAGTCTGTCAGTCTGTCAGTCTGTCAGTCTGTCAGTCTGTCAGTCTGTCAGTCTGTCAGTCTGTCAGTCTGTCAGTCTGTCAGTCTGTCAGTCTGTCAGTCTGTCAGTCTGTCAGTCTGTCAGTCTGTCAGTCTGTCAGTCTGTCAGTCTGTCAGTCTGTCAGTCTGTCAGTCTGTCAGTCTGTCAGTCTGTCAGTCTGTCAGTCTGTCAGTCTGTCAGTCTGTCAGTCTGTCAGTCTGTCAGTCTGTCAGTCTGTCAGTCTGTCAGTCTGTCAGTCTGTCAGTCTGTCAGTCTGTCAGTCTGTCAGTCTGTCAGTCTGTCAGTCTGTCAGTCTGTCAGTCTGTCAGTCTGTCAGTCTGTCAGTCTGTCAGTCTGTCAGTCTGTCAGTCTGTCAGTCTGTCAGTCTGTCAGTCTGTCAGTCTGTCAGTCTGTCAGTCTGTCAGTCTGTCAGTCTGTCAGTCTGTCAGTCTGTCAGTCTGTCAGTCTGTCAGTCTGTCAGTCTGTCAGTCTGTCAGTCTGTCAGTCTGTCAGTCTGTCAGTCTGTCAGTCTGTCAGTCTGTCAGTCTGTCAGTCTGTCAGTCTGTCAGTCTGTCAGTCTGTCAGTCTGTCAGTCTGTCAGTCTGTCAGTCTGTCAGTCTGTCAGTCTGTCAGTCTGTCAGTCTGTCAGTCTGTCAGTCTGTCAGTCTGTCAGTCTGTCAGTCTGTCAGTCTGTCAGTCTGTCAGTCTGTCAGTCTGTCAGTCTGTCAGTCTGTCAGTCTGTCAGTCTGTCAGTCTGTCAGTCTGTCAGTCTGTCAGTCTGTCAGTCTGTCAGTCTGTCAGTCTGTCAGTCTGTCAGTCTGTCAGTCTGTCAGTCTGTCAGTCTGTCAGTCTGTCAGTCTGTCAGTCTGTCAGTCTGTCAGTCTGTCAGTCTGTCAGTCTGTCAGTCTGTCAGTCTGTCAGTCTGTCAGTCTGTCAGTCTGTCAGTCTGTCAGTCTGTCAGTCTGTCAGTCTGTCAGTCTGTCAGTCTGTCAGTCTGTCAGTCTGTCAGTCTGTCAGTCTGTCAGTCTGTCAGTCTGTCAGTCTGTCAGTCTGTCAGTCTGTCAGTCTGTCAGTCTGTCAGTCTGTCAGTCTGTCAGTCTGTCAGTCTGTCAGTCTGTCAGTCTGTCAGTCTGTCAGTCTGTCAGTCTGTCAGTCTGTCAGTCTGTCAGTCTGTCAGTCTGTCAGTCTGTCAGTCTGTCAGTCTGTCAGTCTGTCAGTCTGTCAGTCTGTCAGTCTGTCAGTCTGTCAGTCTGTCAGTCTGTCAGTCTGTCAGTCTGTCAGTCTGTCAGTCTGTCAGTCTGTCAGTCTGTCAGTCTGTCAGTCTGTCAGTCTGTCAGTCTGTCAGTCTGTCAGTCTGTCAGTCTGTCAGTCTGTCAGTCTGTCAGTCTGTCAGTCTGTCAGTCTGTCAGTCTGTCAGTCTGTCAGTCTGTCAGTCTGTCAGTCTGTCAGTCTGTCAGTCTGTCAGTCTGTCAGTCTGTCAGTCTGTCAGTCTGTCAGTCTGTCAGTCTGTCAGTCTGTCAGTCTGTCAGTCTGTCAGTCTGTCAGTCTGTCAGTCTGTCAGTCTGTCAGTCTGTCAGTCTGTCAGTCTGTCAGTCTGTCAGTCTGTCAGTCTGTCAGTCTGTCAGTCTGTCAGTCTGTCAGTCTGTCAGTCTGTCAGTCTGTCAGTCTGTCAGTCTGTCAGTCTGTCAGTCTGTCAGTCTGTCAGTCTGTCAGTCTGTCAGTCTGTCAGTCTGTCAGTCTGTCAGTCTGTCAGTCTGTCAGTCTGTCAGTCTGTCAGTCTGTCAGTCTGTCAGTCTGTCAGTCTGTCAGTCTGTCAGTCTGTCAGTCTGTCAGTCTGTCAGTCTGTCAGTCTGTCAGTCTGTCAGTCTGTCAGTCTGTCAGTCTGTCAGTCTGTCAGTCTGTCAGTCTGTCAGTCTGTCAGTCTGTCAGTCTGTCAGTCTGTCAGTCTGTCAGTCTGTCAGTCTGTCAGTCTGTCAGTCTGTCAGTCTGTCAGTCTGTCAGTCTGTCAGTCTGTCAGTCTGTCAGTCTGTCAGTCTGTCAGTCTGTCAGTCTGTCAGTCTGTCAGTCTGTCAGTCTGTCAGTCTGTCAGTCTGTCAGTCTGTCAGTCTGTCAGTCTGTCAGTCTGTCAGTCTGTCAGTCTGTCAGTCTGTCAGTCTGTCAGTCTGTCAGTCTGTCAGTCTGTCAGTCTGTCAGTCTGTCAGTCTGTCAGTCTGTCAGTCTGTCAGTCTGTCAGTCTGTCAGTCTGTCAGTCTGTCAGTCTGTCAGTCTGTCAGTCTGTCAGTCTGTCAGTCTGTCAGTCTGTCAGTCTGTCAGTCTGTCAGTCTGTCAGTCTGTCAGTCTGTCAGTCTGTCAGTCTGTCAGTCTGTCAGTCTGTCAGTCTGTCAGTCTGTCAGTCTGTCAGTCTGTCAGTCTGTCAGTCTGTCAGTCTGTCAGTCTGTCAGTCTGTCAGTCTGTCAGTCTGTCAGTCTGTCAGTCTGTCAGTCTGTCAGTCTGTCAGTCTGTCAGTCTGTCAGTCTGTCAGTCTGTCAGTCTGTCAGTCTGTCAGTCTGTCAGTCTGTCAGTCTGTCAGTCTGTCAGTCTGTCAGTCTGTCAGTCTGTCAGTCTGTCAGTCTGTCAGTCTGTCAGTCTGTCAGTCTGTCAGTCTGTCAGTCTGTCAGTCTGTCAGTCTGTCAGTCTGTCAGTCTGTCAGTCTGTCAGTCTGTCAGTCTGTCAGTCTGTCAGTCTGTCAGTCTGTCAGTCTGTCAGTCTGTCAGTCTGTCAGTCTGTCAGTCTGTCAGTCTGTCAGTCTGTCAGTCTGTCAGTCTGTCAGTCTGTCAGTCTGTCAGTCTGTCAGTCTGTCAGTCTGTCAGTCTGTCAGTCTGTCAGTCTGTCAGTCTGTCAGTCTGTCAGTCTGTCAGTCTGTCAGTCTGTCAGTCTGTCAGTCTGTCAGTCTGTCAGTCTGTCAGTCTGTCAGTCTGTCAGTCTGTCAGTCTGTCAGTCTGTCAGTCTGTCAGTCTGTCAGTCTGTCAGTCTGTCAGTCTGTCAGTCTGTCAGTCTGTCAGTCTGTCAGTCTGTCAGTCTGTCAGTCTGTCAGTCTGTCAGTCTGTCAGTCTGTCAGTCTGTCAGTCTGTCAGTCTGTCAGTCTGTCAGTCTGTCAGTCTGTCAGTCTGTCAGTCTGTCAGTCTGTAATCGCTGTCTGTCTGTCAGTCTGTCAGTCTGTCCAGTCTGTCAGTCTGTCAGTCTGTCAGTCTGTCAGTCTGTCCAGTCTGTCTGTCTGTCAGTCTGTCAGTCTGTCAGTCTGTCAGTCTGTCAGTCTGTCAGTCTGTCAGTCTGGTCAGTTCTGTCAGTCTGTCAGTCTGTCAGTCTGTCAGTCTGTCAGTCCTGTCAGTCTGTCAGTCTGTCAGTCTGTCAGTCTGTCAGTCTGTCAGTCTGTCAGTCTGTCAGTCTGTCAGTCTGTCAGTCTGTCAGTCTGTCAGTTTGTCATCGTCTCGTCAGTCTGTCAGTCTGTCAGTCTGTCAGTCTGTCAGTCTGTCAGTCTGTCAGTCTGTCAGTCTGTCAGTTCTGTCAGTCTGTCAGTCTGTCAGTCTGTCAGTCTTCAGTCTGTCAGTCTGTCAGTCTGTCAGTCTGTCAGTCTGTCAGTCTGTCAGTCTGTCAGTCTGTCAGTCTGTCAGTCTGTCAGTCTGTCAGTCTGTCCAGTCTGTCAGTCTGTCAGTCTGTCAGTCTGTCAGTCTGTCAGTCTGTCAGTCTGTCAGTCTGTCAGTCTGTCAGTCTGTCAGTCTGTCAGTCTGTCAGTCTGTCAGTCTGTCAGTCTGTCAGTCTGTCAGTCTGTCAGTCTGTCAGTCTGTCAGTCTGTCGTCTGTCTAGTCTGTCAGTCTGTCAGTCTGTCAGATCTGTCAGTCTGTCAGTCTGTCAAGTCTGTCAGTCTGTCAGTCTGTCAGTCTGTCAGTCTTGTCAGTCTGTCAGTCTGTCAGTCTGTCAGTCTGTCAGTCTGTCAGTCTGTCAGACTGTCAGTCTGTCGGTCTGTCAGTCTGTCAGTCTGTCAGTCTGTCAGTCTGTCAGTCTGTCAGTCTGTCAGTCTGTCAGTCTGTCAGTCTGTCAGTCTGTCAGTCTGTCAGTCTGTCAGTCTGTCAGTCTGTCAGTCTGTCAGTCTGTCAGTCTGTCAGTCTGTCAGTCTGTCAGTCTGTCATCTGTCAGTCTGTCAGTCTGTCAGTCTGTCAGTCTGTCAGTCTGTCAGTCTGTCAGTCTGTCAGTCTGTCAGTCTGTCAGTCTGTCAGTCTGTCAGTCTGTCAGTCTGTCAGTCTGTCAGTCTGTCAGTCTGTCAGTCCTGTCAGTCTGTCAGTCTGTCAGTCTGTCAGTCTGTCAGTCTGTCAGTCTGTCAGTCTGTCAGTCTGTCAGTCTGTCAGTCTGTCAGTCTGTCAGTCTGTCAGTCTGTCAGTCTGTCAGGCTGTCAGTCTGTCAGTCTGTCAGTCTGTCAGTCTGTCAGTCCTGTCAGTCTGTCAGTCTGTCAGTCTGTCAGTCTGTCCAGTCTGTCAGTCTGTCAGTCTGTCAGTCTGTCAGTCTGTCAGTCTGTCAGTCTGTCAGTCTGTCAGTCTGTCAGTCTGTCAGTCTGTCAGTCTGTCAGTCTGTCAGTCTGTCAGTCTGTCAGTCTGTCAGTCTGTCAGTCTGTCAGTCTGTCAGTCTGTCAGTCTGTCAGTCTGTCAGTCTGTCAGTCTGTCTTCTGTCAGTCTGTCAGTCTGTCAGTCTGTCAGTCTGTCAGTCTGTCAGTCTGTCAGTCTGTCAGTCTGTCAGTCTGTCAGTCTGTCAGTCTGGTCAGTCTGTCAGTCTGTCAGTCTGTCAGGTCAGTCTGTCAGTCTGTCAGTCTGTCAGTCTGTCAGTCTGTCAGTCTGTCAGTCTGTCAGTCTGTCAGTCTGTCAGTCTGTCAGTCTGTCAGTCTGTCAGTCTGTCAGTCTGTCAGTCTGTCAGTCTGTCAGTCTGTCAGTCTGTCAGTCTGTCAGTCTGTCAGTCTGTCAGTCTGTCAGTCTTCGTCAGTCTGTCAGTCTGTCAGTCTGTCAGTCTGTCAGTCTGTCAGTCTGTCAGTCCTGTCAGTCTGTCAGTCTGTACAGTCTGTCAGTCTGTCAGTCTGTCAGTCTGTCAGTCTGTCAGTCTGTCAGTCTGTCAGTCTGTCAGTCTGTCAGTCTGTCAGTCTGTCAGTCTGTCAGTCTGTCAGTCTGTCAGTCTGTCAGTCTGTCAGTCAGTCTGTCAGTCTGTCAGCTGTCAGTCTGTCAGTCTGTCAGTCTGTCAGTCTGTCAGTCTGTCAGTCTGCAGTCTGTCAGTCTGTCAGTCTGTCAGTCTGTCAGTCTGTCAGTCTGTCAGTCTGTCAGTCTGTCAGTCTGTCAGTCTGTCATCTGTCAGTCTGTCAGTCTGTCAGTCTGTCAGTCTGTCAGTCTGTCAGTCTGTCAGTCTGTCAGTCTGTCAGTCAGTGTCAGTCTGTCAGTCTGTCAGTCTGTCAGTCTGGTCAGTCTGTCAGTATGTCAGTCTGTCAGTCTGTCAGTCTGTCAGTTCTGTCAGTCTGTCAGTCTGTCAGTCTGTCAGTCTGTCAGTCTGTCAGTCTGTCAGTCTGTCAGTCTGTCAGTGTCTGAGTCAGTCTGTCAGTCTGTCAGTCTGTCAGTCTGTCAGTCTGTCAGTCTGTCAGTCTGTCAGTCTGTCAGTCTGTCAGTCTGTCAGTCTGTCAGTCTGTCAGTCTGTCAGTCTGTCAGTCTGTCAGTCTGTCAGTCTGTCAGTCTGTCAGTCTGTCAGTCTGTCAGTCTGTCAGTCTGTCAGTCTGTCAGTCTGTCAGTCTGTCAGTCTGTCAGTCTGTCAGGTCCTGTCAGTCTGTCAGTCTGTCAGTCTGTCAGTCTGTCAGTCTGTCAGTCTGTCAGTCTGTCAGTCTGTCAGTCTGTCAGTCTGTCAGTCTGTCAGTCTGTCAGTCTGTCAGTCTGTCAGTCTGTCAGTCTGTCAGTCTGTCAGTCTGTCAGTCTGTCAGTCTGTCAGTCTGTCAGTCTGTCAGTCTGTCAGTCTGTCAGTCTGTCAGTCTGTCAGTCTGTCAGTCTGTCAGTCTGTCAGTCTGTCAGTCTGTCAGTCTGTCAGTCTGTCAGTCTGTCAGTCTGTCAGTCTGTCAGTCTGTCAGTCTGTCAGTCTGTCAGTCTGTCAGTCTGTCAGTCTGTCAGTCTGTCAGTCTGTCAGTCTGTCAGTCTGTCCAGTCTGTCAGTCTGTCAGTTGGCAGTCTGTCAGTCTGTCAGTCTGTCAGTCTGTCAGTATGTCAGTCTGTCAGTCTGTCAGTCTGTCAGTCTGTCAGTCTGTCAGTCTGTCAGTCTGTAGTTGTCAGTCTGTCAGTCTGTCAGTCTGTATGTCAGTCTGTCAGTCTGTCAGTATGGATCTGTCAGTCTGTCAGTATGTCAGTCTGTCAGTCTGTCAGTCTGTCAGTCTGTCAGTCTGTCAGTCTGTCAGTCTGTCAGTCTGTCAGTCTGTCAGTCTGTCAGTCTGTCAGTCTGTCAGTCTGTCAGTCTGTCAGTCTGTCAGTCTGTCAGTCTGTCAGTCTGTCAGTCTGTCAGTCTGTCAGTCTGTCAGTCTGTCAGTCTGTCAGTCTGTCAGTCTGTCTGTCAGTCTGTCAGTCTGTCAGTCTGTCAGTCTGTCAGTCTGTCAGTCTGTCAGTCTGTCAGTCTGTCAGTCTGTCAGTCTGTCAGTCTGTCAGTCTGTCAGTCTGTCAGTTCTGTCAGTCTGTCAGGGTCTGGTCAGTCTGTCAGTCTGTCAGTCTGTCAGTCTGTCAGTCTGTCAGTCTGTCAGTCTGTCAGTCTGTCGAGTCTGTCAGTCTGTCAGTCTGTCAGTCTGTCAGTCTGTCAGTCTGTCAGTCTGTCAGTCTGTCAGTCTGTCAGTCTGTCAGTCTGTCAGTCTGTCAGTCTGAGTCAGTCTGTCAGTCTGTCAGTCTGTCAGTCTGTCAGTCTGTCAGTCTGTCAGTCTGTCAGTCTGTCAGTCTGTCAGTCTGTCAGTCTGTCAGTCTGTCAGTCTGTCAGTCTGTCAGTCTGTCAGTCTGTCAGTCTGTCAGTCTGTCAGTCTGTCAGTCTGTCAGTCTGTCAGTCAGTCTGTCAGTCTGTCAGTCTGTCAGTCTGTCAGTCTGTCAGTCTGTCAGTCTGTCAGTCTGTCAGTCTGTCAGTCTGTCAGTCTGTCAGTCTGTCAGTCTGTCAGTCTGTCAGTCTGTCAGTCTGTCAGTCTGTCAGTCTGTCAGTCTGTCAGTCTGTCAGTCTGTCAGTCTGTCAGTCTGTCAGTCTGTCAGTCTGTCAGTCTGTCAGTCTCAGTCTGTCAGTCTGTCAGTCTGTCAGTCTGTCAGTCTGTCAGTCTGTCAGTCTCAGTGGTCTGTCAGTCTGTCAGTCTGTCAGTCTGTCAGTCTGTCAGTCTGTCAGTCTGGTCATCTGTCAGTCTGTCAGTCTGGTCAGTCTGTCAGTCTGTCAGTCTGTCAGTCTGTCAGTCTGTCAGTCTGTCAGTCTGTCAGTCTGTCAGTCTGTCAGTCTGTCAGTCTGTCAGTCTGTCAGTCTGTCAGTCTGTCAGTCTGTCAGTCTGTCAGTCTGTCAGTCTGTCAGTCTGTCAGTCTGTCAGTCTGTCAGTCTGTCAGTCTTGTCAGTCTGTCAGTCTGTCAGTCTGTCAGTCTGTCAGTCTGTCAGTCTGTCAGTCTGTCAGTCTGTCAGTCTGTCAGTCTGTCAGTCTGTCAGTCTGTCAGTCTGTCAGTCTGTCAGTCTGGTCAGTCTGTCAGTCTGTCAGTCTGTCAGTCTGTCAGTCTGTCAGTCTGTCAGTCTGTCAGTCTGTCAGTCTGTCAGTCTGTCAGTCTGTCAGTCTGTCAGTCTGTCAGTCTGTCAGTCTGTCAGTCGTTTCAGTCTGTCAGTCTGTCAGTCTGTCAGGCTGTCAGTCCTGTCAGTCTGTCAGTCTGTCAGTCTGTCAGTCTGTCAGTCTGTCAGTCTGTCAGTCTGTCAGTCTGTCAGTCTGTCCAGTCTGTCAGTCTGTCAGTCTGTCAGTCTGTCAGTCTGTCAGTCTGTCAGTCTGTCAGTCTGTCAGTCTGTCAGTCTGTCAGTCTGTCAGTCTGTCAGTCTGTCAGTCTGTCAGTCTGTCAGTCTGTCAGTCTGTCAGTCTGTCAGTCTGTCAGTCTGTCAGTCTGTCAGTCTGTCAGTCTGTCAGTCTGTCAGTCTGTCAGTCTGTCAGTCTGTCTGTCTGTCAGTCTGTCAGTCTGTCAGTCTGTCAGTCTGTCGGTCTGGCAGTCTGTCAGTCTGTCAGTCTGTCAGTCTGTCAGTCTGTCAGTCTGTCAGTCTGTCAGTCTGTCAGTCTGTCAGTCTGTCAGTCTGTCAGTCTGTCAGTCTGTCAGTCTGTCAGTCTGTCAGTCTGTCAGTCTGTCAGTCTGTCAGTCTGTCAGTCTGTCAGTCTGTCAGTCTGTCAGTCTGTCAGTCTGTCAGTCTGTCAGTCTGTCAGTCTGTCAGCTGTCAGTCTGTCAGTCTGTCGTCTGTCAGTCTGTCAGTCTGTCAGTCTGTCAGTCTGTCAGTCTGTCAGTCTGTCAGTCTGTCAGTCTTCAGTCTGTCAGTCTGTCAGTCTGTCAGTCTGTCAGTCTGTCAGTCTGTCTGTCTGTCAGTCTGTCAGTCTGTCAGTCTGTCATCTGTCAGTCTGTCAGTCTGTCAGTCTGTCAGTCTGTCAGTCTGTCAGTCTGTCAGTCTGTCAGTCTGTCAGTCTGTCAGTCTGTCAGTGTCAGTCTGTCAGTCTGTCTGTCTGGTCAGTCTGTCAGTCTGTCAGTCTGTCAGTCTGTCAGTCTGTCAGTCTGTCAGTCTGTCAGTCTGTCAGTCTGTCAGTCTGTCAGTCTGTCAGTCAGTCTGTCAGTCTGTCAGTCTGTCAGTCTGTCAGTGTCTGTCAGTCTGTCAGTCTGTCAGTCTGTCAGTCTGTCAGTCTGTCAGTCTGTCAGTCTGTCAGTTGTCAGTCTGTCAGTCTGTCAGTCTGTCAGTCTGTCAGTCTGTCAGTCTGTCAGTCTGTCATTGTCAGTCTGTCAGTCTGTCAGTCTGTCAGTTGTCAGCTTCAGTCTGTCAGTCTGTCAGTCTGTCAGTCTGTCAGTCTGTCAGTCTGTCAGTCTGTCAGTCTGTCAGTCTGTCAGTCTTCAGTCTGTCAGTCTGTCAGTCTGTCAGTCTGTCAGTCTGTCAGTCTGTCAGCTCTGTCAGTCTGTCAGTCTGTCAGTCTGTCAGTCTGTCAGTCTGTAGTCTGTCAGTCTGTCAGTCTGTCAGTCTGTCAGTCTGTCAGTCTGTCAGTCTGTCAGTCTGTCAGTCTGTCAGTCTGTCAGTCTGTCAGTCTGTCAGTCTGTCAGTCTGTCCAGTCTGTCAGTCTGTCAGTCTGTCAGTCTGTCAGTCTGTCAGTCTGTCAGTCTGTCAGTCTGTCAGTCTTCAGTCTGTCAGTCTGTCAGTCTGTCAGTCTGCAGTCTGTCAGTCTGTCAGTCTGTCAGTCTGTCAGTCTGTCAGTCTGTCAGTCTGTCAGTCTGTCAGTCTGTCAGTCTGTCAGTCTGTCAGTCTGTCAGTCTGTCAGTCTGTCAGTCTGTGAGTCTGTTAGTCTGTCAGTCTGTCAGTCTGTCAGTCTGGGAGTCTGTCAGTCTGTCAGTCTGTCAGTCTGTCAGTCTGTCAGTCTGTCAGTCTGTCAGTCTGTCAGTCTGTCAGTCTGTCAGTCTGTCAGTCTGTCAGTCTGTCAGTCTGTCAGTCTGTCAGTCTGTCAGTCTGTCAGTCTGTCAGTCTGTCAGTCTGTCAGTCTGTCAGTCTGTCAGTCTGTCAGTCTGTCAGTCTCTGTCAGTCTGTCAGTCTGTCAGTCTGTCAGTCTGTCAGTCTGTCAGTCTGTTAGTCTGTCAGTCTGTCAGTCTGTCAGTCTGTCAGTCTGTCAGTCTGTCAGTCTGTCAGTCTGTCAGTCTGTCAGTCTGTCAGTCTGTCAGTCTGTCAGTCTGTCAGTCTGTCAGTCTGTCAGTCCTGTCAGTCTGTCAGTCTGTCAGTCTGTCAGTCTGTCAGTCTGTCAGTCTGTCAGTCTGTCAGTCTGTCAGTCTGTCAGTCTGTCAGTCTGTCAGTCTGTCAGTCTGTCAGTCTGTCAGTCTGTCAGTCTGTCAGTCTGTCAGTCTGTCAGTCTGTCATTCTGTCAGTCTGTCAGTCTGTCAGTCTGTCAGTCTGTCAGTCGTCGTCAGTCTGTCAGTCTGTCAGTCTGTCAGTCTGTCAGTCTGGTCAGTCTGTCAGTCTGTCAGTCTGTCAGTCTGTCAGTCTGTCAGTCTGTCAGTCTGTCAGTCTGTCAGTCTGTCAGTCTGTCAGTCTGTCAGTCTGTCAGGTCTGGTCAGTCTGTCAGTCTGTCAGTCTCTGTCAGTCTGTCAGTCTGTCAGTCTGTCAGTCTGTCTGTCAGTCTGTCAGTCTGTCAGTCTGTCAGTCTGTCAGTCTGTCAGTCTGTCAGTCTGTCAGTCTGTCAGTCTGTCTGTCGTCTGTCAGTCTGTCAGTCTGTCAGTCTGTCAGTCTGTCAGTCTGTCAGTCTGTCAGTCTGTCAGTCTGTCAGTCTGTCAGTCTGTCAGTCTGTCAGTCTGTCAGTCTGTCAGTCTGTCAGTCTGTCAGTCTGTCAGTCTGTCAGTCTGTCAGTCTGTCAGTCTGTCAGTCAGTGTCAGTCTTCAGTTGTCAGTCTGTCAGTCTGTCAGTCTGTCAGTCTGTCAGTCTGTCAGTCTGTCAGTCTGTCAGTCTGTCAGTCTGTCAGTCTGTCAGTCTGTCAGTCTGTCAGTCTGTCAGTCTGTCAGTCTGTCAGTCTGTCAGTCTGTCAGTCTGTCAGTCTGTCAGTCTGTCAGTCTGTCAGTCTGTCAGTCTGTCAGTCTGTCAGTCTGTCTGTCAGTCTGTCAGTCTGTCAGTCTGTCAGTCTGTCAGTCTGTCAGTCTGCCTGTCAGTCTGTCGTCTGTCAGTCAGTCTGTCAGTCTGTCAGTCTGTCAGAGTCTGTCAGTCTGTCAGTCTGTCAGTCTGTCAGTCTGTCAGTCTGTCTGTCTGTCAGTCTGTCAGTCTGTCAGTCTGTCAGTCTGTCAGTCTGTCAGTCTGTCAGTCTGTCAGTCTGTCAGTCTGTCAGTCTGTCAGTCTGTCAGTCTGTCAGTCTGTCAGTCTGTCAGTCTGTCAGTCTGTCAGTCTGTCAGTCTGTCAGTCTGTCAGTCTGTCAGTCTGTCAGTCTGTCAGTCTGTCAGTCTGCTTTCAGTCTGTCAGTCTGTCAGTCCTGTCAGTCTGTCAGTCTGTCAGTCTGTCAGTCTGTCAGTCTGTCAGTCTGTCAGTCTGTCAGTCTGTCAGTCTGTCAGTCTGTCAGTCTGTAGTCTGTCTGTCTGTTCAGTCTGTCAGTCTGTAGTCTGTCAGCTGTCAGTCTGTCAGTCCTGTCAGTCTGTCAGTCTGTCAGTCTGTCAGTCTGTCAGTCTGTCAGTCTGTCAGTCTGTCAGTCTGTCAGTCTGTCAGTCTGTCAGTCTGTCAGTCTGTCAGTCTGTCAGTCTGTCAGTCTGTCAGTCTGTCAGTCTGTCAGTCTGTCAGTCTGTCAGTCTGTCAGTCTGTCAGTCTGTCAGTCTGTCAGTCTGTCAGTCTGTCAGTCTGTCAGTCTGTCAGTCTGTCAGTCTGTCAGTCTGTCAGTCTGTCAGTCTGTCAGTCTGTCAGTCTGTCAGTCTGTCAGTCTGTCAGTCTGTCAGTCTGTCAGTCTGTCAGTCTGTCAGTCTGTCTGTCAGTCTGTCAGTCTGTCAGTCTGTCAGTCTTGTCAGTCTGTCAGTCTGTCAGTCTGTCAGTCTGTCAGTCTGTCAGTCTGTCCAGTCTGTCAGTCTGTCAGTCTGTCTGTCAGTCTGTCAGTCTGTCAGTCTGTCAGTCTGTCAGTCTGTCAGTCTGTCAGTCTGTCAGTCTGTCAGTCTGTCAGTTGTCAGTCTGTCAGTCTGTCAGTCTGTCAGTCTGTCAGTCTGTCAGTCTGTCAGTCTGTCAGTCTGTCAGTCTGTCAGTCTGTCAGTCGTCAGTCTGTCAGTCTGTCAGCTGTCAGTCTGTCAGTCTGTCAGTCTGTCAGTCTGTCAGTCTGTCAGTCTGTCAGTCTGTCAGTCTGGTCAGTCTGTCAGGTCTGTCAGTTCTGTCAGTCTGTCAGTCTGTCAGTCTGTCAGTCTGTCAGTCTGTCA
This sequence comes from Philhelius pedissequus, assembly GCA_910595825.1. Classification (NCBI taxonomy): domain Eukaryota; kingdom Metazoa; phylum Arthropoda; class Insecta; order Diptera; family Syrphidae; genus Philhelius; species Philhelius pedissequus. Next base: position 112,271,647 of record OU343160.1, read on the forward strand.
GTCTGTCAGTCTGTCAGTCTGTCAGTCTGTCAGTCTGTCAGTCTGTCAGTCTGTCAGTCTGTCAGTCTGTCAGTCTGTCAGTCTGTCTGTCTGTCAGTCTGTCAGTCTGTCAGTCTGTCAGTCTGTCAGTCTGTCAGTCTGTCAGTCTGTCAGTCTGTCAGTCTGTCAGTCTGTCAGTCTGTCAGTCTGTCAGTCTGTCAGTCTGTCAGTCTGTCAGTCTGTCAGTCTGTCAGTCTGTCAGTCTGTCAGTCTGTCAGTCTGTCAGTCTGTCAGTCTGTCAGTCTGTCAGTCTGTCTAGTCTGTCAGTCTGTCAGTCTGTCAGTCTGTCAGTCTGTCAGTCTGTCAGTCTGTCAGTCTGTCAGTCTGTCAGTCTGTCAGTCTGTCAGTCTGTCAGTCTGTCAGTCTGTCAGTCTGTCAGTCTGTCAGTCTGTCAGTCTGTCAGTCTGTCAGTCTGTCAGTCTGTCAGTCTGTCAGTCTGTCAGTCTGTCAGTCTGTCAGTCTGTCAGTCTGTCAGTCTGTCAGTCTGTCAGTCTGTCAGTCTGTCAGTCTGTCAGTCTGTCAGTCTGTCAGTCTGTCAGTCTGTCAGTATGTCAGTTTGTCAGTCTGTCAGTATGTCAGTCTGTCAGTCTGTCAGGTCTGTCAGTCTGTCAGTCTGTCAGTCTGTCAGTCTGTCAGTCTGTCAGTCTGTCAGTCTGTCAGTCTGTCAGTCTGTCAGTATGTCGTTTGTCAGTCTGTCAGTATGTCAGTCTGTCAGTCTGTCAGTCTGTCAGTCTGTCAGTCTGTCAGTCTGTCAGTCTGTCAGTCTGTCAGTCTGTCAGTCTGTCAGTCTGTCAGTCTGTCAGTCTGTCAGTCTGTCAG